>CM067376.1:193443508-193459421 GCA_034510155.1 Eucriotettix oculatus | reverse complement strand
AACATTAATTTATCGATTGAACAAATTTTAATCAATTTGAAAATTTTACATTTATTAATTTAAAGTGATTAAATCAGCCAAATCTCAGTGGATTTTGGGTCTCTCGAGAAGTGGAGTATGCAGTTACTGAAAATAGAAAAAAATCATTAAAAATTATTCAGCCAGCACAATGAGCAAGTTTCACAGCTTTTTAAGAACTTACCCACAATCACTGGGCCTACAAACATCCAACTTCACGAATGTTTCCGCATCTCTCTGGCATCTTGCAGGATTTTTATCGATGAAGGTAGTATGAACCAGATTCAACTCATCTGCTCTCTAGACTCATCTGACAGATCCGTCGTCCGTCCTCCCCGCAACTCATCTGCTTCCTCGAAACATCTGACCTCTGTAAACCTCTGACAGCATCTGACGACGTCTGACCTCTGCAAAAATCTGACAGATCCGTCCTCTCCCCAACTCATCTGCCCTCTCACCTCGAGCCACCCATCGGCTCCCCTTTTTAAATTCTCACACGGGAATTCCCCGCCATCGGTTTTCTTACACAATTCAGGGGTTCCCCGCCATAGGTCTTTTACAAAATTCCGGGGTTGCCCGCCATTTTTATTACACACGCCCCGAGGGAGTTTCCCGCGAGGGATCCCCATCGGGGGTTCACCCGCTTTCAGCCAACTTCACATTGTTTTTTGCCTCGCTTGTCGCGCACAAAACTTAAAACGTAATAATCTCTTGTTGTAGGCATAACGCCACAATATCACCAAAATCCGCGTTTTTTCATTACATTATATATATATTGTGAGTTCCCAACCCTTCTTCTTCTCCTTCTTCGCTTTGTGGGGAAGGAACTCGGTTCGTTTGGACCCGAGAAGTGTCGGTCTATTTCATATGTAGCATAGAGACAGATAAAACAAAAATTTAATTTATTAGAAGCAACTTTGGCAGGTTTCAGGCAGCAGCAACAGCAACAACTAGGCACCAAAAGGTCCTTCCTCTATTTGTACGTTATGGCGTCCAGTAAGGATCGGCGTCCACTCCCTACAGCGACTCCCGCGGACGGCGGCACCCTGTATTTGCTTAAGAAGTTTGATATAATTGTAAATACGTTCGACTTTTTCTCCTCAATCGATGTGTGTAGGATTAAACTAGACGTGTCCGCGATGACTTCTGGAGATAGATTCTTCACTTCTCCTCCCACAGGTATGGATGGCTAAATCAGACACGTCCGCCCGCTGCGATGTCTCGAGCAAGGATTTACTAGGCCCCCGGGCTGGGGTGTAAATATCCTATCCGGTGTTTCACCTAAATCTGATTCAAGGAAAACCTTAGAAAACCTATATAAAGTAGAACGGGCTTTTGGGAACTACTACGCTCTTCTGATGACTAGATTGTTGCGGGAAAGCGACAAAACCTAATCCATGCCTTGATCAAATTTGAGGGTCAGTTGTGTGGACTTGTCCAATGGGATCAGCAACAACTCTAGCCTTATGCCGAAGGTCTCTGACCCACGTACATACACCTCTCAATCTACTTGAGGTCGTCTCAGCCTGCAGGAGACTAATTTCCTTGGCCATGGACCAAGAACCGTGGGTGGGGGGGAGAGGAGAGGAAAGCCAAGTAGGAGGAAGTCTGCATATCCTCATCTACAGTTCTCTCTCCAGGACGTTCGACTTCTTCGAGGGTGATCCTGAGCCCTCTCGAGAGTTAATATAACGGATCTGCCTCAAACACATTGCGACTTAAAAGGTTTGCTATAACGTTTGACATAAGGCGTTTATAAACCATTTTTCCAACAGCCGTGAAATTTTTATGTATTTAGTATTGTTCACCCAAATAAAGGATTATGTCAATATTTTGAAAATTTAGAAGTCTTCCTTACCCCTTTTTAGGCTAAACATATCCCACGTCAATCTCCTGCTCTACGACTTCATGTTTGTCTCTTCTGATTTCCAATACCATTCATCCGACTGTTGATATATATTGAACATTTAGATTATTTTCAACCCACTTTCAGACCAAAAATGCTACCACGCCAAGACTTTGTCTCGTATGATTTCGCATACAATCCCAAGATCCTACCCTAAAGACACCACAAGGGTGGAATACGCAAAGCATATTAGGAAGGCTGTGGTAGCTATATAGAAATGAGATGGCTTGTGCAGGATTGTTTAGCATGGAAAGTTGCAACAGACTAGTCTTAGGACAGATCACCACGGGAATACTTCAGAAGAGGGAACTAGTTACCATTGCAGTCAGTAGCCTCGTAGAAAATCAGTTAGAGAACAATTTTATTCAGAAAATTGAAGATAAATAGGGCTTATGTCAGAAAGATCTGTGACGAGAAAGTATAAAGATATTTATATATATTTTTTTGACGTTATGAAAATTTATGAAAATTTGATACTGCTTCAAAATGTTTTGGTACCTTATTACCTCATAAAATAACCTACGTATGACAGAGTACGAAATAATTGAATTATATATATATATATGTATATATATAGGCCAACAACAATGTAGAATTGGCTGGAAATGGGTAAACCCCCGATGGGGATCCCTCGCGGGAAACTCCAGCGGGGTGTGTGTAGAAAAATGGTGGCGTGTGAGAAAACCGATGGTGGGGATGTTGTTTCATGTAAGCACTATAAAGTTGATAAATATAAAATTTTCAAAGCGATTAAAATTTGTTCATTAAATAAATTAATGCCCTATCCCATGAAGAGGATATTACAATATATATATATATATTGTCACGTTTCGTAGGGATCGTGAGATTCAATAACACACACACGTAGAGGTTATAGGCGTTTAATCAACGGCGAAGTGCTGTACAAAGCTCGTACTGCTACAGACTGACTCCGATTTGGAATTCAGTCCTATTTATACATACATGGAATATTCGAGAAACAGAACATTCGAGAAACAGAAAATACTAGAAACTAAAGGCAAACAATGTAAATAAATTAATCAAATAAAAATGGTTGCGTCGACTGGGACTCGAACCCGAGTCCACGAATCTGCAGTCCGGCTCGCTACCGCTCTGCCATCACTGCAGGTCTTGAGACGCGGCATTGCTCCCTCCTTTGAAAAAACAGCGTCTCGCTGTTAGTTCTGAGCTGCCTTGAGACTTCTGGATCTCGTCGTTGGCCCGACGTAAGTAGGTCCAGTCCTTCCTGTTCTTGGGCTGGCAGTCGTCATTCCTACGTCTTCGTCCGCGTCGTCGTCGGGTTGTGTTTGGTCTTCAACCTCCCTTTGAGCGTCGGGTTCATGGTATGGCTTCATCCTCAGTACGTGGACGGTGTCGCGACTCTTCCTGCGTCTCGAATGAGGATCATAATCCTCGACCTCATATGTGACGTCGGATAAACGTTTCAGCACACGGTACGGACCAAAGTACCGTTTGAGGAGCTTTTCTGAGAGGCCGACTTTGCGAATGGGAGTAAAGATCCAGACTAGATCCCCTGGCTGGTACAAAACTGGACGATGTCTTGCGTCGTATCGTAGTCGGTCCTTCTCTTGAGCTTGGAGCGTACGTATTCGGGCTAGTTGTCGGGATTCTTCGGCCCTCGTTACTAAGTGACCAATGTAAGGGTCATTCACATCGTCGGGATTGAAAGGTAATATCGTGTCCATTGTCGTTTCTGCCTCGCGACCGTGAACCAGGAAAAATGGTGTGAATCCCGTTGTTTCTTGCTTAGCGGTGTTGTAGGCGAACGTCACGAATGGAAGTACGGCGTCCCAGTTCTTCTGATCTACGTCGGTGTACATGGACAACATGTCGGCCAATGTTTTGTTTAACCGCTCGGTAAGCCCGTTTGTTTGAGGATGGTAAGCAGTCGTCATTCGGTGCGTTATTTCACACAGTCTATTGACCTCATGTATTAGTCTAGACTGAAATACCGTCCTCCGGTCTGTGATTATAGTTCTTGGAGCTCCATGCCTAAGTATTATTTCTTCGACGACGAAGGTGGCGATCTCGGAAGCTTCCGCCGTTGCTACGGCTTTTGTGACGGCAAATCGAGTTAAGTAATCGGTGCAGACAATAATCCACTTGTTTCCCCGGGATGATGTGGGAAATCTTCCGAGCAGGTCAATTCCGATGCGTTGAAATGGTGCGTCGGCCGGAGGAATAGGCAGTAGTCGCCCAGGTGGTCGTTGGGGAATCGTCTTTCTTCTCTGACACTCTCTGCAGTGGCTTACATAGTGTCTGACGTCCTTAAGTTGTCGCGGCCAATAAAATCGCCGACGGATTCTGTCATACGTCCTGACGACTCCTAGATGACCAGCGGTGGGTGCGTCGTGGAACTCCCGCAGAATTTCTAGACGCAGTTGCTTGGGGATGACTACCAACCATCTTCTTCCCAATGAGTCGTAATTCTTCTTGTGTAGTACGTCATTAATTATTTCGTAGTCCCCTTTCACGTCTTGGGAAGAGTTCAAAGCTTGTATAATCTTATTCAGCTTCGGATCCCTTCTCTGTTCCACCGAAATATTAGTCAAAGAGTTAAGACAATCCAGGATCTCACTCTTCGGTTCTTCGTCGTCGACAGGGTTTCGGGAGAGACAGTCTGCATCCTGATGTTTTCGTCCACTCTTGTACTTTATCGTGACGTCGTATTCCTGAAGTCGTAAAGCCCACCTAGCGAGTCGTCCAGAAGGATCCTTGAGTCCGGTCAGCCAGCAGAGGGAATGGTGGTCCGTCACAACCGTGAACGGTTTGCCAAAGAGATACGGCCGGAATTTATTTATGGCCCAAACAACAGCAAGGCATTCTCTCTCTGTCGTCGAATAATTCCTCTCGGCTTTGCTAAGTGTTCTCGACGCGTAGGCTATGACCTTCTCTTTCTTGCCGAATATCTGAACGAGTACAGCACCAAGTCCGTGGCCGCTGGCGTCAGTATGCAATTCAGTCGGTGCATTTTGGTCGAACAACCCCAGAACGGGGTCGGAAATAAGGGCTCGTCGCAGCATGTCGAAAGATCCAGATAAATTTGGCGTCTCCTTGTAACAATTTGTGTAGTGGCCGTGCCTTTCCACTAAAGTCTCGGACAAAACGCCTATAATAAGAGCAGAGCCCAAGAAAACTCTTGACGTCGTGTAGATTTCTTGGCCGGGGAAAGTTTGTTATCGACCTGACTTTCTCCGGATCTGGTCGTACGCCTTCCCGTGAGACTAGATGGCCAAGGATCTTTATTTCCTTTGCACCGAATAGGCACTTCTTTGGATTCAGTCTCAGCCCTGCTGTTCTCAGACACTCGAGAACAGTTCGCAGTCTATGCAGATGTTCGCTGAACGTTTCCGAGAAAACTATTATGTCGTCCAAATAGCAGAGGCACATAGTCCATTTCAAGTGGCGCAGCAAGTTGTCCATCATTCGTTCGAATGTTGCAGGTGCATTACACAACCCAAACGGCATAACTTTGAATTCGTAGAGTCCGTCTGGTGTAATGAAAGCGGTTTTCTCTCGGTCAGCTTCGTCCACTTCTATCTGCCAGTATCCTGAGTGCAAGTCCATGATTGAGAAAAACTTTGCCCCATTTAGACAATCCAGAGTATCGTCAATTCTTGGTAGTGGATAAACGTCCTTCTTCGTGATCTTGTTAAGTCTCCTATAATCGACGCAGAATCGCCAGGTTCCATCCTTCTTTGTGACTAGTACGACGGGTGATGACCACGGGCTCTGTGATGGTTGGACGATTCCTCGGCCAAGCATCTTATCCACTTCTTCTTTAATAATGCGTCGTTCTGCTGGTGATACTCTGTACGCCCTCTGACTGATAGGTGAGTAGCTTCCTGTATTAATTTTATGTTTCACCTTCACAGACGTTGATTTTTCCCTGATTACTACGTCGAAGCACGCAGAATATTTCTGAAGCAATTCAAGAAATTTCGTCTGCTGATCGATGGTTAACTGCGGCGCCAGTAACTTATGAAGCTCGAATTCGTTGTTTTTCGTCACTGTAGGAATTCTGCGGCTGGGTGGATTTTCTTCCATAACTGTCAGATGTTGTTGTGTTATTAGCTCAGCCCTTGCTAAGCACATATGTCTCGGAAGAAACTGAGGTTCGTTCTGCCCATTAACTACCCATAAATCTCCAGTGCCATTCTTGAAAGATATGACCGACGCAGGAATAATGACTGGTGATAATTTCTTCTTCGCTTCAATTATAAGATCTACGTGGCCATTTAACTTAGGGCACGTGACTGTAACCTTGGCAGCGCTCGATGCAGGAATGGTAACATCGTCGAGAACAAATAACCGCCACGAATCCTTATTTCCTATTTCTTCGGAAGCTTGTAATTCGTCTAACAGAATTTCAGAACGTCCACAGTCAATTACGGCTTGCGAGCTCTTCAAAAAGTCCCATCCGAGGATAACGTCGTGGCTACATTGCGGCAGGACGATGAATTCGAACGGCTGAATTCTATTATTAATTTTCAGCCTGATGGTGCATCTTCCGGCTGGTTGCACATATTTGCCATCCGCGACCCTTAAAATAGTATTCCTGTTATCAGCAATCTTGGTCTTCTTCAGCTGTCGTCGAAACGTCTCGGAGATAACAGAGAAAGATGCGCCGGAATCTATTAGGGCTCGTACCGACTTGTGGTCCAACATTACGTCTATATAATTTCCAGACATCTTGGCGACGGTCGTCGACGGAGGATTTTCTTCTTCCGCGGCCTCACCTCCAGGGAAGGTCGCGTCATCTAGTTTTCCAGGTTACGTCGGCTAGGGGAGCGACCGAATGGCGACGGAGATCGGGAGCGACGTGACGGAGAGCGTCCTCTTCTTGCGGCAGGATGCGGCGACGACGACCTGTATCTTCCTCGAAACAACTCTGTTTGTTCGGCATCGTCATATTGGCGTCCATGGTCATATGCGTCCTGTTCTCGCCTAGTTCTTGCTTCAGCGAATACACGTCTCCTGTCCTTGCAGTATCTAACCACATGTCCAGGACGGCCACAATGGAAACACACAGGTCGGTTATCCCGTGTCCTCCAGACGTCTGTCTTCCTTGGGGCGTAGGTTGCCTCTTCCTCCCGTGCAACTACTTTCGCATAGGTCGGCTTCCGCTTTGGAACGACCTTTCGCCAGGAGGACGTCGGGGTGGAAATTGGCGCCAAAACGCTTTCCACTTCCTCCCGGATGGTCTCTTGGATGGCCTCTGGTTCTGCCACGTCGTTTCTAAGGGATAGAGCACGCTGAATTTCTTCCCTTACTATCTGTCGAACGAGAGACGACAAATCATTCGCCTCTCCTACTGAGGCAATCGGCACAACGTTAGGAAGCCTCTCGAACCTTCGTCGAATTCGTTTCTGGTTCATCTCCTCGATGAACTGGCAGTGCTTTACGAACTCGTCCGTCGATTTTACGTCCTTAAGTAGGAGGGCCTGATATAGGTCCTCCGCGACACCTTTCATCAGATGTGCCAGCTTTTCATCTTCTCCCATGTTTGGGTTCACAGTTCGGCACAATGCGAGAACGTTCTGTATGTAAGACTGGGCGTTCTCGCCACTTTTCTGAGCCCTGTATTTTAACTCTTCGGTGGCCTGCCGAACATGACGCTCAGAATCGCCGAATGCATTTTGTATCTCGGCCTTGAAAGTTTCCCAGCTGGTCAACTTTTCCTCAACATTTTCGAACCACTGTCTTGCGGTTCCGTCCAAATAAAAGTACGCATTTGCTAGGCAAATCGTATCGTCCCACTTATTGAATTTGGCAACCCTTTGGTAGCCCTTGAGCCATCTGCCTGGGTCTTGTCCGGCGTCTCCCGTGAAGATGGCAGGGTTCCTTATCTGCTGCTGAACAGCAGCATAGGCCGGTGAGCTCCTTTCTTGGCGATCCATCCCAGTGCTTGTTGGTTTCGCGTATGGTACGTACTCCGGATTCAAGCCTTGGAGTCTCCTGCTTTGTCGAGGTCTAATGGGAGCCACTGTGTGTTACGTTTAGATGTACCTGGCGTCTCCACCAAAAATGTCACGTTTCGTAGGGATCGTGAGATTCAATAACACACACACGTAGAGGTTATAGGCGTTTAATCAACGGCGAAGTGCTGTACAAAGCTCGTACTGCTACAGACTGACTCCGATTTGGAATTCAGTCCTATTTATACATACATGGAATATTCGAGAAACAGAACATTCGAGAAACAGAAAATACTAGAAACTAAAGGCAAACAATGTAAATAAATTAATCAAATAAAAATGGTTGCGTCGACTGGGACTCGAACCCGAGTCCACGAATCTGCAGTCCGGCTCGCTACCGCTCTGCCATCACTGCAGGTCTTGAGACGTGGCAATATATATATATATATATATATATATATATATATAGTATATTTATGTTACATTCAGTTGTAATAGACTAAACTTGGGAGACATTTATTTTTTATACATCGACCCTGTTTCCGAAGATCTTCTATAATAGAAAACATTGAAATATTATTCAACTATGAGTTTCGATATTTATGTGGATATATTATTTTAAACATCTGAATTAGATTTTAAAAATTACGTATTCTATGTGTGAATGTTTGGGATTTAATATAAAAATGCATTCTTTTATCTGAAAATCACTATCATGAACATTAAATTCAGAGGTGAAGTATAACTAGTTCTTCAGGATGTAACGATACCCCATAGTGCATTATTTCCCATGTGACCACAGGGCTATTATTTTATATTCAATTACGAATTAAATAAAAAATATTCCCTGTTTGTTTGTATCATTCCCGTTTACTGCATTTCGTGAATCATCTCGTGTTCTCTCTTATTTTTATTTGCTAACAATTAAAATATGTGTCGTATATAAGAATTTAGCTAACGTAATGTCATTAATAATATGAAAATAACGATTTCTAAGAACGTATTATTTATGGCTATGGTAGGCTAATTATTTCTTTAATGTCAGATACGTATAAAAAAAGAAATATGAATTTACATATCGGGGCGTAGCATGTACTTGGAGTTTTTACGAGTGCTAAACAGCTTAGGCACTCATTTAGATCATTGTGTTTGTAAAACGGTGTCTCTTCTGCAACGTTCAGTGATAATAAGATTAAATAGTGTAAAAATTAAAAAAACTTTATCCTTTTGGAAAATATTCTGGATGCTTTGTTTTTCCACTTGTGAGAACGAATTAAAATAGAAATTCATATATTTTGAACGAGAACAGAATCTTTAATTACTTATATATCTGTAATGTTGTCTAAACTTGATGTCTCAAGAAGACTCTCCAAGACTCTTACCATTTACAGGCAGCACTTTTGAGAGATTAAATACGTAGGGAAGGGCGCAATTTGCTTGTTGTCGAGGACCCTCCTCATATCAGAGACAACTCTGCAGATTGCGGATTCGTAACGAGATCTGCTTAACTGTAGCCGACAGAGTGAAAGAGTATCTCACTTCATCTCCTGGAATAGAAAGTAGCCAAAAACGCAAAGTGTCATTAGTAAAATTGCGACTCCGGCTCACTGTCACTAGGGACGAAAATGTAAAGCAAACGCCAACAAGCTACCATAAGATTATTTCCCATTAGATTGTGGTTTTTACGCAGTTACCCTAGCATTAACTACAATTCCGGGAAAATAAATTCAAACATCCACACAAAATATTTAAAAATATTTTAGGGGAAATAATAAGCAAGGAATTATTTAAAATAGTAGTTGTATCTGAAGATATATTAAATATAAATATAATAACGCAAAAATTACGTTAAAATCTGTTTCGACATAATCAAATAATAGTGTCTTCAAGTAATACCAAGTGAAAAAGAAAACCAAATTTATCTATTATAGCTCGTCTGCAGGAGCTTTATGTCAAGCTGATAGCAATGCCTTCATGCGTCTTTAAGTAATAAGACGATGTGTGGCTTCAGGCCAAGATCTGTAGGACGGGGTTGATAAGGCAGCTTGAATAGAAACTATAATTATTGATTTTACTTAAGACTTCGATATCGCGCCATATGATCTATTATTAAGTAAGTTTAAAAATACAGGTATAAATTTTCAGGTACTGAAGTGGATTCGGTATTTTATAAAAGACCGTTTACTAAGACTTCGCTTGAATGACGAATTGTCCTAATCTGTCAAAATAACTGAAGTGGTGCCGCAATGAAGTGTGATCGGCATTCAAAAAAATAGCACATTTTGTTTTTGTCGACGATTGTATGGTTTACAGGGAAATTGTAAATGTGGAGAATGCTCAGATTCTTAAGGCTTACTTAGACAAAATTTACCATTGGTTAATTAAAAACAAACGCACGAAGAGTAAGACAATCGTCTTTACAAAAAACCACTTCTGTATAAAAACGGGAATGAAGTAGTAAAAAATTTCAAATATCTTGGGATCACAATTATTAAAGACTCTCTATGCCCGCGATTTCGTTCGCGCGGACTAGTTCTTTTTATTTTACCCTGAAAACGAAACAACCGGTAAAGAATATAGATAAAGTTGATTTCATGAAATATATAAAAATTACTGTATCATTTAATTATGATCACTTCAAGGAAAACCTTATAACTCGCAGTTGGTTTTGAATAGGTTCCGCCAACTGCCTCCTAAAACTGATGGAGACACGGAGAAGGGAATGTTGCGACCCCACAGCAAACTCGTCTCCCATCATTCGGAAGGGCGTATGAATAGTACCCCTTGTCCAACCTACCTGATGCAGGTTTTCCAGGGTTTTCCCTGCATCCCTTTAGGTGAAACACCGGGTATTATCCTTAAACTATAGCCCGGGGCCCCAAGTCAGCCCGTCGCTACCTTGCTCCACCTTCCTCATCCCCCTTTTCAATTCCTGTCCTATGCTATTAAAGGGGAGTTTCCTGTTTCACGATCACACTCATGTAGCCTGTTAACCCAATAATAATAAAAATGAGCAATTACTACAATTACTACAATTAAATTTTACCTGACGCGACAGATGAAAATTTTCGTATACATCGTGTCAAAGATCCAAAGAAGTTTATTATTTTTCATGGAGTTGCGCAAATCCTACTGCAACAATAGAAGCGATAACAATACTCGCCCTTCCTCCCCACCCCCACTCTCTCTCATGCTAATAATAACACAGTAAAGCTAGTTTCACATTATCCGGTTTTTATCCGTTCGCCCAGGCCGGGTACACTTTCCGGAGAAAACCCGTCTCAGTTGCTGCCAATTGGTGGTTGAGTGTTGTGCTTCAAAAAGATATTAACGTAAAACCATTTATGTTATTAAAGATCGTTTACAAATTGTTCAGTCTTCATTTACTGGCGTAATTTAATAAAATTAAACGTCAGTCTTATTTTTGCTGGAGGTTTCGGCTCAATAAGCCATTTTCATTTGTAATATTATAATATTATATTATATGCAATTACTTTGCCACATAGTTTTCTGACTTTAAAATTTACAATAAATAAAGAGACGGCCAAAATGTAAGCATATAAATTTATCACTATTTATTCAAACGCGATGTTTCGCCTCCTTTTAGAGACTTCTTCAGGCGTACTACAAACATAATATTACAATAAATTAAATATGGGTTCTATGTTACAATTTTTTAATTCATATATTATTTCATTTTGCGGAAGGATTAAAAATATGCTTCGATCCACCGCAGCTCACTCAAGACAATGACGCGACGTGATTGCTGTCAGAGATACATTGTTGTTCCCCCGGACGAACGATGTGGCAGTTCCGGGCGACACCGTCGCCTCCGTCCTTTTTTTTCCCGTCACCGGACAATGTGAAATGGGTCATAAGCTTCTTCAGTGGACTAAACTCCCGTCTTTTTCCCGGCCCGAGCGAACGGTCAAAAAATGGATAATGTGAAACCAGCCTAAGTAGGACGAATGGAACGCCAACTTGCAGTTGGTTTTCACACCGACTTTCGTGTAGCAATTCAATGGATTTATAAATATTTACATTAACCCGCGAGCGCTCACGCTATGAGCAGTTTGCTCACAGTAATTTTAAAAAAATCAGTATTTTGTCAAAAATGTCTGCAGGGCCTTCGTTCGTTCAGTTGCTGAGTTTAAACTTCCCCTACCCGTGCAGGCTGTTATTGTTGTGTCAGTGTGCGTATGTCGCTGGCAGAGGTCATTTGGTTGAACAGGTGTTCGCCGTGAGGCATTTAGCTCATCGCGACGAGTGTCGGCGTAAGTGTATATTTCGCTATTCGTAATATTTAAAAAGTCGTTTTACGTATACTCTCTTGTTTTATTGCGTAATTTTTTATGATGGCAAAGTATTATGAAATGAGCAAACTAACATTATTTTTTAAATATGGAGATGGATAGACAAGAAGAAAACTGTTTTAGGGCTTGAAGAAGACGACGTAGAAGATATTGAAGTTGCATCTGATCGAGGTGACTTAGACAGTGAACACAGTGAGTGACAACTGTACCGAAACGAAACAGTCATCAGAAGAAGGTGAAGGTGACATTTCTTCAATCCAATCAAGAGGTCAGTTGTTTTACTTAGGCAAACACAAGCAAACGAAGTGGAGTTACAATCCAGGTCGTTTCAATGTGAGAACAAGATCTCACAATATCGTTATTGGTAAACAGGGGGTAAAATTTGTGGCAAAAGATACTAAAGATATTGTGGACTGTTTTCTTCTTTTTACAAGTGATGAAATGCTAACTGATATAGTTTCGGTTACGAATATTCATATTAGAAAAATCAAACATCGATTTTCAAGGGATAGAAATTGTAAGGAGACTGACATTATAGAAGTGAAAGCATTTATTGTCATTCTATGGAACTGTGGGACACAGATTGCACAGCTCCAGAAATTTTTCGAGCCGTTATGAGCAGGACTAGATTTATTTTTCTGATGAGAACAGTAAGATTTGACGATATTCAGACACGCGCCGAGAGGTCTAATTTTGAGAACCTTGCTGCGATTCGTCAAATATTTCATTGTTTTGTGGCAATTTATCGATCTAATTATCAAGTTGGTGAAAATATAACAATCGGCGAAATGTTGGAATCATTTCGTGGTCGCTGTAAATTCCGTATGTACATAGCAAATAAACCGGCCAAGTGTGGAATCAAGGTGTACGCATTGTGTGATTCAAATTCTTTTTACACAAGTAATTTAGAAATTTACCCAGACAAGCAACGAAATGGTCCAAACAAATTTATCAATAATCCATCTGTTGTCGTAAATCGTTTATCACAATATGTTAACAACTGATGACTATTTCACGTCGATTGCATTGGCAGACGAAGTGATGAGCAAACGGACAACTTTAGTTGGTACTGTCAGGAAAAATAAAAATAAATCCCTCCATTGTTATTGTCTACTAAAGTAAGACCAAACCCCAGAAGTATGTTTTGTTTTCATGAAAACCAGGTTCTGGTTTCCTACATACCAAATAAAAGAAAGAAAAAAGTTGTGCTTATGCTTAGTATACTCCACTATAGTGACCAAATTGATTCAACTACAGCGGAACACGCTAAACCTGAAATCACCACATATTATAACCGTACAAAAGGAGGTGTCGATGAGGAGGATCGTCTGAAAGATGAATATTCTGTGGCTAGAGTGGCGTGTAGGTGGCCATTGAGATTTTTTTGTTTTTAAATATTACTGGCATAAACAATCAAATAATATATAAATAAAATACAAATGTGATCATTCCTAGCCGACAATACCTGAAACCACTGGCCCTGCAACTAACACGACCACAAATTGTGCGTAGGAGTAAAATGCAAGACCTGTCTTAACCTCTACAGGAAGTCATCAAAGGATTTGGTAATGAAAGTGAAGTCTCAGGCACTCAAAAACACAGTGACATATGTCAAGTCTGTCCCAGGCACAAAAATCTGAAGACAAGAAAATCATGGATTCATTGTCAAAAGTTATTGTGTAATCAATACGCTGTAACATTGTGTGATATCTTAAAGAACCAGATGCATGACGATGATCAAATCACGAAAGTTAAAAATATGTTTGTAACACATGGCGTTAATGAAATAATATTCCATTCAATGGTATATTATAAAACAAATTAATTATATTTCAAATAAATTTTAAATTAATCTAGATTTTCTGATAAAAGTTTAATATGTTACAGTAGCTTAAGCAAAGAAATTAACTGTATGCTTGACTTTGGGACTCAGCACAAAAAAAGTTTAACTTCCGAGAATATCTTTGATATTGTACAAGTTGGAGCTGAACACGGTGAAAAAATCGTCTTCCAGCTACCACAATTACAAAGTTATAACGTACAACATAGCGTAACAGTTATTTACAGGGGGTGAGAACGAGGTTGCAGTTCTAAAGAAGGAGGAGCGATTGTTATCTTTCGATGTTGAGAGGACTATCGTTAGAGATGATCAATGTATCATTGTTAAATAATTGTTTGAATTAATGGAATAAATGCAATTTATCCTAAAATGTGTAATTACAATTTGCAATGAATATAAAAATATTAAAAAATATTTATTTGAGGATTGGATGAAGTATAATTGATGAATGTGGCTTTGAATATACCTCGTCACCAAGGAAATAACAATTATAAGCAGCAGATATCATGTATCAGAAGGGTTAAATTATAAATGCACGATGATATTAATTACAGTAACAAGCGTTTCTCCTTATTGTTCGAACATTCCCGAGTTGTTGACTCGGGACGATTGAGATTACATACAAATGTTGAATTGACTTCACGTGGCTAGCGGCATTTGCAATTTGCAAAAGAATTTTCATACCAATTTTCTGCCACTTAACAAGGTTTATTGTATTATGGTGAGCGTTTGCACTCCACACATGTATATTGTTCTGACAAACAATTTCCCCCATAATAACTTTCATTAATTTTGTATATATTTATATAGAGGATAATTATTAGGAAACGGGTTAGGCTGCTTGCCAGGCTAACGACTGAACAAATAATGATCGCGATTACTTAATGTTAAATTAACATCCGATTGAGATGATATCGATAGCCAGGAGGAGAAACGCAAATCAGTACCACTAGCGGAGTGGCAGTTCAGCCCTTAGACCTGAAAATTGGGACAAAGGCTTGAATTAGGGACTCGAAAAACATCTCTTGCAATATAAACACGTGTTACAACAATGACGAACGAACGGACTCCGACCTGAATCCCAGGTCAGCCCGGGAAAAAAAAGAACACGAGCCATCGAACAACACCACGCATCGGTTAATTTAAGAACAAGTACAGCAGATTTTCGGCGATTAGTTGAGAAGACATAACATCGTTATATTATTACATTACGTACTTGCATTACGGGGCATTTGATTACATTAGATTACAGTTCATAACATCAGTACATTACATTATTACATCAGTATGACGAGTGTGAAGGAAATACGAGTACAGCAGGACCACAGCCTGACCGAGGAAGTGATGTGCTATCATCACCAGTATCCAGGATCTATAAGCGGCGATGTAACAGATTTAAGATTCTCGTCTATGGCTTTTTAGAATGTTAGTAAAATTTTCGATGCCAAATTTTGTTTATACCCCACTTAATCTCTAGTAGATACTCCTCCTTTCTGGTGACTTTACCATGCAGCCGGCCCAAAATTTTAATGGTCTTTGTAACTTAATGTTTTATTTTATTTATTTAAAATTTCTAATCCAAAGGTTTCAAATTTAATTTTATAAAATTGTTCCCTTTTCTTTATTAACATTTAAATTTCTTCATTTATAATAATCATCGCCAAATCCACCACAGTATGGATGATAATATCTTAATGAGTGATTAATATATTGTCACGTTTCGTAGGGATCGTGAGATTCAATAACACACACACGTAGAGGTTATAGGCGTTTAATCAACGGCGAAGTGCTGTACAAAGCTCGTACTGCTATAGACTGACTCCGATTTGGAAATCAGTCCTATTTATACATACATGGAATATTCGAGAAACAGAACATTCTAGAAACAGAAAATACT
>CM067376.1:193360012-193443408 GCA_034510155.1 Eucriotettix oculatus | reverse complement strand
ATATAATGCATCGAATAATTACTATGGTCATATTCTACTACATCTGCATTTATGAGCGGCTGAGTATATTTCATTTTGATTATATTAAAAGGATATGAAATGTGAATTAATTTGGGCTTCATTATGAATAATATATGTGTAAAGTATAAAAATATTTCTCTGAACTGATACTCGTTACAGCTAGGTGGGTAAAGCTTTTCCTTTTTTTCAAAAAGTTACAAGGTATGCTGTTTTGCACCAGTCACAATATATCAAATGCTAACATGCACAAAATTAAGTGAATGTGCGCAGTGCCGTTTAACTGAGGTCCGAATTTTCCAGGTCGTAAAGCAGAAGTCTCTCGTGAGCCAGCAACAACTGTCAGCCTTGCAATTGCTGCGAAGGTCTGCTAACGGTACACCTAAACACCGGGACACGATAGTCGCTACATTTAAATATTTTTATCAAGATTTATTTTAATTTGCATCTACTGCCAGGGTAATTAGCGACTTAAATATCTACATTTAATTTAAATGATACATATGATTTTACTTATGATAAATTAACTTTTATGTTTCCATTAAATATTCATAGTTTAATGTATTTTTTGTACTTTATCGGAGGTATTAATTTCTTGCATACTTATGCTTTAGAGGATGGCGCGTTGTTTAGAGTCCACTAGTTTGCAGTCGGTTAACAAATGTGGGACTGATAGTGGTTCTTCGGCGCATTATTATTGAGGAAGAGAGGAGTTTAAGAAAAGGGTCCTAGAGGACATATCTGAATTGTTGTGTCTGATCCTGAAGATGTCGGTTGAATGGTTTGTGTTGTGTTTGTGGGTTCGGCTGGTTCTTCTATCCTTGCTTGCGCATTCCCATATTTGATTACTCTATTTTATTAATAGTGTCCATGTGTGCATTCGGGTGATTGTAATGCTTGGGAGAGGTGAAACGGGAGATGGTCGCAGGTGATTTTACCAGAGGATCAGCAGCCGCGTTCCCTGCAATATTTTGGTATGTTGGTGTTCATGTGACTGTGATGTTTTTTCCTGCATTTGTTAAAAAATTATTTATTTAAAGTCGCGTGGACTTCGCGGTCATTAGCGCCTACTACATTTATACATCCCCTATTTACACAGATAACATTTAATTGGTTGTCATAATTTTTTACGAAGCTGCAGGTCATTAATGAATTTTTGTATGATGTACCGTGTTCACACTGTTGAGTATTACATTTAAGCTATTGTTGACTAGATTACTATTTCTGTGTTCTTGTACTGAATTGTATTCGAATATATGTTTGGTTATATTATATAACTAAAAGAGATTACAGAATTCGCAAAGTGTTGGTGTATTTATGGATAAGATGTGGTAATTTGGAGTGGTCTATTCGTAAACGCGTATAGATAATATGGTCTCTTCTGTTGTCTAATAGGATTTGTTTTTCTGTATAAAAAGGTTTTCTCATATCGGTAAGCGTAGTTGGTCGTGTTTGCATCTCGTTGCCGCTGATGTCAGTTTGTGATGAAATCCATTGAATATCTTTGCTTTGTTAATAATTCCTCTAATGCTGTTGATGATTTGTTTTTTGCTGTCTTCATTATTCATGCTGGTTACGACAATTTTTGATTCTGTATTTATTACAAACTAGATTGTATGTGAGTTTTGGATAATCTCTAGACCTTCATCGATTGCAAAGTCTTCACAGAAGAAGAAGTAGCTTATGTTGTTGAGTCAATATTTAGTGATTTCGTTGTTTGATACGATTGCACGCCCTGCTCCATTTGCAGTGACTGATCTGTCAGTGTAAAGGTTAAATTCCATTGAAGGCAACAGTGAACGACGACATGAGTCATTCCACATGCTCCGTAGTGTTGCCTGATTGTAAAGGTGCGACTTTGTGCCTCAAAATTCAATAATGTGGCATACGAATTTTGTTTCCCCAAATGGCATGCGCTTTGTCGCGTAGGCTTGTAGCATGTGTCCTTCCGAATGACTGGAGACGAGTCAATTGGCCGACTGATACAATGGGATCAGCGGACAGCTCTTACCGTATGCCCCACGTCTTCGATCCTAGTACATACACCTCCTAAAACAGTTGAAGATGCCTCGGCATGTGAGAACTTAAAAAAACAGAGACTATGAGGCATTTCCGACGGAATCAGATGAGGTCCACAATCAGCCCAAGAAGAACTGCCTGCGAGTGAAAACTCGAACCGGCATCTTGCTCCCCAATAGCTGCTTATTTGGCTTAGCTTTAAATAGTATCAACAGTAAAAGGTAAAGAGACCTATTTAGTAATGGCCAAGAAAGTCAAGATTATCTATGCAATAACTAGGTTGCTGATAATGTAGTTTTATTTCTATATTTTACACGAATGATTAAAGATTTTAAGATGTTACTTCCGGAGGAAATCTCACCTACTATAAAGAAGTAATACCAACTTTCGTGAAGTAGACACCACAACCTTTTGTGGAAGAGTAAAACATCGCTTTCGCAACACTGTCCACCAGTAACGCAAGACGGAAATATTCAGTGGCGGCTCGTGTGAATTTAAAATTATGTGCTACATCACCCCAAGACACATTTAAGCAGGATAAAGATATTAATAATACTACAACATCTACAGTGTTGTTAATACTCCACGACCCGTAATATGCTACATTTGTAATGTCGTCTCCATCATGTGTAATAGAAACGAAATTATAAAATTGTAATAATATGAAACCATAATGGCGCAAATTCCTAACACGACGGTATTTTTGCTTATTACATATTTTAAATAAATAAAGTTAATTTTCGGAATTATGGGAATATTGTATGCAGGATCGTCTTTAATTTTCTCAGAATTATAAAAGTCTTTCGAAATGTTACCAGTTAAATGGTTTTTTTAATAAAGTTTAATTCCATCAAATAAACTACAAGTACATAAAGTCATTTTTTTATTAGTGAATCGACCAAAACCTTTAAACCTTTATCCTGTCGAGACTACCTACGGCTATTGTATGTCAGCATGCTCGCTCTGACGGCGCTGTGCGTTTGGTAGCTCATATTATTGATGGACCTTAGACGAGCGGTTACTGAAACTGTAATACTGCGCATGCGCATTTCTCATTCCAGAAAAATTCTCGTGCTATATAGTATGTAGCCAAGATATATACGGGAGGTAGCGCGCTGGAAGGCAGGCAGTTTTAAGTCTTCGAAATCGAGGCATAAATTCACACTCTTAAATTACTATTATTATATAGTTTCTTAAAATTACAAAACAAATAATTCCCCTAAATTAATTCATGTGCTGTAGTGCATGAGAACATATGTACCTGCCGTCACTGGAAATAGTAATCCCGGCTCCAGAAACCCTTGGTGATACTCGTCTACAAGATTTTGAAGCTAAAGAATTGATGAATGAATTGAGATATTTTTAATCAAATTAAGAACGTGTGCCTTGGTGGGACATTTACTTATATGTCACTTAAAGTGACGTATGAGTCCCGGAAACAACAATCAACATGTAGCGTGCAACAAGGAGACATTTTTCCTTTCGCATGTAGTTGTTTCAATGGAAAGGCAGCATCTAATGTGCGTCCATGCCGCATCTAACATGTTGCCTAAAAGTTGCCTCAGTGGACTTACACCTTAAAATTGCTCGTGTTTTGGGAATTCGGCGGATAGTTCATTGCAGCGTGTTTGAATGATTAAGGGGTTGGTTTCATTTTCCTTAAACTCGGATAGTGAGAGGTCTATTCTATTCGAATACCATGGGGGAATTTTGATTTTGTTTTAGGGAATTGATTTCTTCGCAGAGTTGGTTTGGGTGGAATAAAAGGGTGTTGGGAAGTTTTCCTTGTTGTTATATTCTGTGATATGTTTGTTGGCTGTAACATTATTGTAGACACGTGGAGAATTTTTAGTTCACCTGCTATTTCGGTTATACATGTAATTAATTCCGATTTATGATTAAACTTGGTGATTTGTTTGATATCCGAAAGCGAGTTGGTGACAAGTGAGAAGTGATTTTCTCTTTATAGCTCGCAAACGTCGAGTGCCAGGTTTTGGCAGTTATTTCTGCGTAGTGATTGACGTATGAGGCTGTGGGAACACTTTGAAGTTGCTGTTGTTCCAGGTACAGACGCTGCCAACTTTGAAACCATATTTTGATCCGTCCTAAAATTGTATGCATTCAAATGAAAGTTGGTAATGAATGAATCCAGGAGTCTTTCAGAGGGAGAAGAGGATTGAAACAATCGGTAATCCCTATTATTACTCCCAGTTAAAACTCTTCCCTCCGAAATAGTTACGATGTAATTAATCATCACATATTTATATGTTACCTTTAAGGTTTATCATTAGCGTACCTGAAAATTTAATTCGTTTTAGCACTTAACGTGAAAATCACAAAAAATAATACTTTCACAATATCGAATGAATTTCAGCGTAATTTTATAGTTACTACTTTTTTTTAGATTTCTATTCCAATCTCTTTATTCACTTCAATACCTTTTAAATCTGAGCGTGATGCAAATGATTTCTTCTGTTCTTGAATTTATTCAATGTGCTGAAATGAAAGATGACCTAAAATAAAATACATAGCGGGAACGGGTAGATATTTCAGAGAAACTTGAGATCTATTGATATAATTTGTGATAATATTGTCAAATTATTCACCTATTGATCTATATTGATGCAATAATAAAAGAAGACTCCTTTGAAACTTAAAGAAATTCAATTCCATTTTCACTAGTATTATGATATTTCCTTGCTGAAATACGTAATAATTTAGCAACTATAAAATATAATTAAAAATCACAATAATCAACAGTTTTTTATAAAATATTCAATTGCTTATAAAAGAAAAGCCAGTTTATTCTATTATATATTTCCATTTTTTACATCCGTGATAGGTGCACATTAATTTTATCACAATTATTAAATTGAGACCTATTATCTATATGAAAAATGTGCGGGAACTGAGTTAAGTTAACTTACTATTTTCCTTATAGGAGTCTTTTTGTTTTGCCGATAGTTGGCAATAAATACAAACATAAAGAGTTGTTTTTATTATAGAAGGAACACAATACCGATTCTTTACTGAATTGTTAAAATTAGGCCGTGAAGAATGTTATTAATAAATAGAAGGTCAGCTTGTACAACAGATGGAGAAATTTCTCATGAAAATTGCTTACTTGTTAAAGCAACTGTGTTTAAAGCGGTGGTTCTGGGTTCCATTCACAGTCCTGTTGAGATTTTTTCCATAACCTGTTACAAAAAATAGTTTATTACAACTTGATCTGTAATGCAATTCAGTAAATTGCATAATTACGTTTCATGGAGACAAACGAGGGACAAGAAAACACCTCAAACAGCTTTGATTGTTTAATACTAGCTAGGGACCCGGCGTATCACCAACTAAATCTGGGGTTGATTCGATATCCATTGATCCGCTCGTGGCCGCGATGATTCTCGGACCAACAAGCGTCTGAGAGCCCATCGACTATCTCAACCTGCCCGCTCCTAAAGAAGCACGGTCACATGACGTCATACGCCAATCGTATGTCCCGCAAAATTAACCATACAATCTATCTGCGGCTGTTTTAGCTTGTAACTCGCCAAACAAGTCGCAACTTGCAAGTTACATAACTGCATTCCTTTTGGATAGGGCTGCAACTTTACATGTAACAATATACATACTGTCCAGTCCAGTGGTTGAGCTTATGATGGCTTCAAGGCAAACTTTATAAATCGCTGTGTGATTTGAGCAGGTACCGCTTTCTCATGTTTACAACAATAGATGGAATAAGATTGCTCGCCCTCTTCCCCCATATCTCTCTCTTATACTGCCAAAATTACGCTTATAATAACATAGTAAATGTGTTGAATGTTATAGGAACGCATAATAGGACATTTAACTCGCAGTTGAGTTTTACGCCGTCTCTGCACGGCAATTAAATGGATTTATAAATATTTACATTAATATCCTCTGAACTCCGCAAGATATCAGAATGAAACATGCATGATCTTTTAAGTTAAAATTTCTTCTTTAATCCCTGAAATTTTCATTGAAATCCGTTGAGCCGTTTCGGAGCATAAACAGATCAAGTGCATAGGCAACGCGCGGACATGAGGTAGCTTTTCAGTATCATTGTTTCATATCATTGCTGCTTATACGATGCGACGTTTGTACCTCCACGACGCATTGTTGACCAACGGCCAATTGTAGGAAACATCAAAGATATTATATAAAATCTATTATTAAAAATGCGTTTCGTTTTAGCATTGATTTGCCTAGGAAATTAATAAATAATATTTTCAGCATTCTTGCGCTCATCAATTTTTGATCGGTGCATTCATCTCTCGCTATAAAGAGTTTTTCCGAGTGCCTCATTTACTCTATGATGAGAGAGAGAGGGGGAGGGGGAGAGAGAGGGAGGGAGAGAGAGAGCGAGAGAGAGAGGAGTCTGGCGTTGCACGTGAGACGGTGTGGACCGGGAGTCGGAGACATCTTGGACCAACAGGGGAGAAACGCGGTTTCATACACTGCTCCCTTCTTCCTTAGTCCTTAGCCAATATAATCTCAAAATTCTCCTGGTCCTTTGCCGAGCGGTGTTTCAGAGACGCAGTACCAGATCCTGACGTGTTGGTGACGTACATTCGTCTAGAACGGTAATCGAATCGCTGCCTGCTTCGTCAGCGCGACGCGGAGGGGAATGACGCCATCTGGATTCCAGCTGTTAGAAGTCTCATAACCAGTTTTTTTGGGTTAACAGTCTACATGGAACAGGCAACTCCCCTTTTATAGCATAGGAAGGGAATTGAAGAGGGGGGATGCGGAAGGTAGAGCATGGTAGACAAGGGTTAACTAGGGTCCCCGGGCTATGGTTTAAGGATCCTACCCGGTGTTTCACCTAACGAGATGCAGGGAAAACCCTAGAAAACTTGCATCAGGTAGGTCTGGCATTGAGTACTATTCTCACGCCCTTCCGAATGACGGGAGACGAGTCTGCTGTAGGGTCGCAGCATTCCCTTCTCTGTGTCTTCACCAGTTTCAGGAGGCAGTTGGCCGTCTGATCCAATGGGATCAGCGGACAGCTCTTGCCATAACCAGGTGTAGTCAATCATATTTATTGTGTATCTACTATTTTCCAACAGCGACCCATATTTTTAACGATTTTGACATTTCCTGCATACTAACTGTTTGTAATTCAAGTGAATGCATGTTGCATGTTCAGATTAACATTTCATTTTATATTTTGTGTCAAATATTATATTCGCACCTTGTTTAAGTGTGTTTCGTTTCTATATCTATCAATACTTGTTTCTATCTAGTTTCTCGACTGTTATGTTTGTGCATTAGAACTAAAAGTTTTATAGTGAATGAGATACGTTGTATTATTTTTTGTAATATATAATTAAAGATTTGCTACTTCCATAAACAACTGATCCTTGCTAAACGGCATATTTACTGAATCAGCTGCTTAACAAATTTGCGTCTATGTTCGCATTGACAGTCAGATTGTACGAATGTATCGATTCTATTTAAATCCAAAGATATTGTGATTCATTCGGGTTTAAATCCAGACATAATAATTTTGTAGTCGTATTTTATGTGTATAATTTTCAAGCTCTGCAGTCTCTACATTTTTTCAGTTTCTTTTGAAAATGGTATGTTTTCACCAGAAAAGTTCCTTTCATTCCCTTTATCTTATCTCGCTCGGACTGATTGCTTTCTTCTGAGGTGCCCCTTGCAGGTTTGAATTGGCGATCCTGGGAGCCTATCGGCTGGTTAGTTTCGAGTAAAATTACGAGGGTCGTGCAAGACCCTAAATACGTCATAATGGCAGCGTTTGGTGAGAATTGTTTTACTATTATGTAGAGTAATAAATTCCGTTTTTGTATACCGGAGTACCTGATTCATTGTTTTAACGGACGTCACTTACCAGCGCACGGTATCCGTATTATGCTTTTAGAATTCATATTAATGGGCTCCAACTCGCTATCCTTTGGTATATATGCTCTGAGCAGTTAATAACTTCGTTTATTGCAGTTCTCAGCGTTATTGCCGGCTCAGGCCGATATCAATATCGTCCTTCTAATCACATGCATGCTTGATTTTAATTTTAGTATATTCATTATTACGAAATACTCCTCTGTTAACAAATAATAACAGACTTTTACTATCAAAGAAGAAAATATTATAAGAATGAATTATTTAGGTACAGTATCTGTCTGATGAAATGTAACATTGACAACACTTTTATGCAGTTTTACTGATATGATTGCCTTAATGCTTCATCTCCAATTATTCACAAATTCAATCTTAAGCCAGCTGTTTACTAGCATTATTTTGTGCATTAAATATTTTGTTAGAGTATTGAATTAGTACTATGACAGTTGTAATTTATCAATTTTTATCTCTTAGAATCTTAAATAGTTTATTTCACTTCGATCATTTTGAAAGAAAATCCATTTGCTTCATTGTAAAATTTAATAAACATTTTAGCCCATAGCTAACGCCTTGTAATGGAAACTGGGGGCAGGTAAATTTTTAATTCGGATAAGGAAAAAATTATTAAGTTACTGTAAAGCATATCAATTTATTTCTTTAAATTAAGACAGTTGCAAAATTACAGTACATTAAAATGCACGGCTAGCTAAGATTAACATCCTACAATTGACTCATTCTATTTATAGATTCATTTATGTGGGCATTTTTGTACAGAAAAAGTTAAACATGCAATTTTGATACATTGGCGCTGGCTCACCTGATTTTCCGTGTAAGTAAGCGGCTGCTTCCTTCGTCGGGACAGCTAGGTACCTGCGATGACTTTCTTCCAAGAATTCAAGTCTGGTTGCAGCACCCAGCTTCAATCCTTATCTCGGGTGATTACGACGATCTCTGGTTGCCTGGTTGCCTCTCTTTCGTGCGTTAATAAGACTCATAGCACACATACATAGTCATGCAATCACACCTGCTGCTGCCTTGAGGCCGTCTCGCTGCCTTATCTTCTATCCTTCTCTTTGCTTATATTTGGCCATGGCAGATTGTCTCAATAGATTTAAAAACAAATTTCTCTCACTATTGATTCAATGGCGACCAACTATTCTCGCCTCCATCTGTCTGATGCTTCGATTCAAACTGACTTTTCGCGTCTTGTGGTCCAAATCTCACACTATATCCTCAAAAATTCGAGCCAAACACTATTTTCTTGTCTGCCGTTGCCCAACTACCACATTCTGGCCTAACATCCTGCTTCTTCAATATTTAATTTCAGACTGTCTTTTTTCCACTGTCGTCTCCTCTCAGCTCAGCTCTTTCCATACCCCTATCATGAGGGCGGAGGTCAGGTCATATGATTCCCTGACCCAATCAAATTTGAAGGCTGAAATGCAATCGTTCAGTTCAGAATCCTACTGCATCAGCTAACTCATGCACTCTTAGTTTACAATCTTCCATTAAGATATTTTAACTTTGGCGATGCTTTCCTGTGTGCTGATCTCAATTAGGTTGCCAGAGCGAAAGAACTTCTACGGCCTCGTTTAAACTCATTATCCGGAAGTAAATAGTCATCAATGCTATTGTAGAGTCCAAATAAGCTTCGTACAATTCGCTTATGATTTGTGATACTGTCTAACCCTTCAAATGAAAGTGTTTAATGACAGCGTGTCTCTGCCTGACTAAAGTACAGAAGGCTGCCAAGAAAAATCAAAGTCTGGAATGCATGTAAAACTAAGAAGAATATCTTTTAAAGTATCTTTTTACCAACAAGAGTACAAAAGTGAAAAATGTCCCACAGTTTCATAAAAATTTATCAGACTTATCGAACAACCGTGGTATTTTTAAATCAAAGTATAAGTGTGTAAATGAATTATAGTCATTTTTGATTCAATATAAAGATCTTCGTAAATATTTATAAAATGGTACGTAAGGTCATCAACTAAATTTATGCATGGTGCCAATCAAAATAAGTTTCGTGTCGGTACTGTGTTTGTAGAGGATACATTTTACATGTTAGAAAAGTAAGATATTGAATATGTATTATTTGATACAGAGTTTTGAATGATCTTTTCGTTTGGTATTTTAACAAAAATTACAATCTGAGAGTCCGTTAATCATATACAGTGTATTACTAGTGTCTAGCAGAGTTTTTTCATAAGGGAATGCGTATAAGAATATTTGTAAATTTTGTATATTTCATATTCTTTGAATATTTGGGCAAACGTGTGACGTAAAACATTCGTAATGATGGAGAAACAATACATTTTCTTTCTCAGATACTCGGGTGCAAATATCAGTATATATCAGTATATTGTGATAAAAAAGACGGATTTTGTGATGTGGCGTTATGAGGCGCAGTTCAGCCAACAACAATGGCTAGTCGGCTGAAAGATGGTGATTCCCCGCGGGAGAGTCCCGCCGAGCGTGTGTAAAAAATGACGATGATGAAGCCCCGCGGGAAAACCCCGCCGAACGAGTGTAAAAAATGAGGGCGGGGAACCCGGAAATTTTGTGAAATAGGGGAATTCCCGTCGGAAGATTTAAAAGGGAAGCCGATGGGTGGCTCACCCCCAGAAGGCAGGCGAGTGGAAGAGAGGACGGACGTGGTCCGAGCCGCCAGAATTGAGACGAGTGGAGGAGAGGACGGACGTGGTCCGAGCGGCCAGAAGTGAGACGAGTGGAGGAGAGGACGGACGTACGGAGAATTGAGACGAGTGGAGGAAAGGACGGACTTGGTCCGAGCAGATACGGAGAAGTGAGACGAGTGGAGGAGAGGACGGACGAGGTCCAAGCTGCCCGAGAAGTCAGACGAATTCAGGAGAGGACGGACGAGAGCAGACGTGTCCAGACGTGATCAAATCCTGCAAGACGCCAGAGAGACGCACAAACATTCGAGAGGTGGACGTTTGTTGGCCCAGTAATTGTGGGTAAGCTAAAAAAAATGTGAAACTTGCTCATTGCTCTGGATAAATAATATTTAATGATTTTTCTTTCTATTTTCAGCTACTGCATACTCCATCTCTTGAGAGACCCAAAATCCCCTGTATTCACTTTAAATTAATAAATGAAAATTTTTTAAATTGATCATAATTTGTTCCATTAATTAATTAATGTTTTATACCCCAAAAAGTATATTACAATATATATATATATATATATATATATATATATATAACTGAATATAATGATGTGTTGATTTACTCCGAACTAGAAAGTAATATAGTCTCATGTGTAAGATTATACACCATAGCCTTCATTTGGTTGAAAGAATGATGTGAAAGGAAATTTATTCACATTTAAGAGATATGACGTAAATAGATAGCTCACTTTATTATAAACGGTATTATTGACCGTTCATGAAACACGTCACACTTTATTAAATATTTACATCTCAATGTAGCAAAATCTGAAGCTTTCGTCCTACTCGGACTGGTCTATTATTCAGCCATCGATATGAAGTATAAAAGGACTATGATACCTTGCCATCAGCATCAAACGTTGTTTAGCTTAACGTTGATACGGAAGGCATAATTGTCCCTTTATGCTTCATATTGATGACCTGGTAATAGCTTATATGTTGGAGAAGGACTTTAGCTCACGCTGTGCATTGTGAAGTGACTTCTAACCGCAAATAAATATTTTTAATAAATTGTGAGTGGTATTTTAGTACACATCCTTTGATATCCTTTCATTTCTCTATTTTAGTTATATTTTGTCTATTTTAATTATTTAATTTAACTATTGTTTCCCACGTGTTACATCTTTTAAAGACCTTCGATATCATATAGTCTGATTATAGGTCTCAAAAGTAAATAATTCGTTTGCTGTTTTTGAAGTCAATATACCCTGTCTTATTCTATTGAATAATTGTGCCTATTACCTCATTGAATAGTAATAATTATTGAATCTGATGGTCACTTCCCTCTGAATTTTTGTTCTTATTATGTTGCCTTTTTCAGCTCTTTCATTGTAAATTAAAAAATTATAATACTTCACTTTAATTGTTATAGGTAAGGCGGTAGTGAACATTTTCGGGGCGTATTAGGGAAAAAAACACACCCGCAAACACGATCGTAAAAATCGAACCGTGGCGAAGAGAGGTCAGACGACGTCACCAATAGTTAGATTAGTTGAGAAGACCATGGTACAATGGTATGATCGGAAAATACTGAGAGTCGACGAGACACATGACTTTGGTAACCAATGTTTACATAGGTATTTCCTAGAGCGACGCATCTGGAGTTTCTACTTGTCATTCTATTGTTCACCTAGATCTATGGTTAGAAATTGGTTCGCATAAGTCGATTACCATTGCGTCAAAAGTTACTTCAATTGTTCCAGGATTTACAATAGTTTCTAGTAAGCAGCGAGTCCATGTGTCTAGGTAACGCGCCGAGTTGTATACATAATCAACATGGTAGATTATTTTTATAAATAAATTTTATACCTAGTGTATCACAATTTTCTGTGTGCATCTATATTCAATGTGCCGAACATTAATATATTTGGAATTTTCCCGTACAGCAATGAACCCATCTCCGAATAGTACTAACATTCACTGTGGCACAGCTACATACATTTTTTCTGCGTTTCAATTTTGTAATCAATCAACATACATAAGAACCTAAAATTTCTCATATTATTAGAAATAAAGCTTAATTGGCATTGTTATTTTAGTTGTTCTTCACTATTTCTGTGTATTATTTAGGTTTTGTCAGTGATAAACTCAACTTATATTTAGTCGCAAGTTATTTATGTGTAAATTTTGGATTCGACGCCATTTCTCAAATATTTTTCTCCAATACAGTGTAGTAACAACATGTGGCAGCACAGTTCCTTCCTGTAAAATGACTGACATTGACGTACGTATTACACTGGGCCCTTGGATTGAATTCTTAAATGAGGAAGAAGAAACTACCATTCGTATTCATGAAAAGCAGACAAATGTATATAGCTGTGCAACAATGCATGTTAGTACTGTTTGACGATGGATTTATCGCTGTAGTGCTGAAAGAAAACACCATTGGCTCATGAAAAGCGAAGCGGCAGGCCGGTTACTGCACAGGCTCCGCGCAATATTCAGCGAGTCGATGAGCTCATTCGAGATGACCACCGGGTAACAATTGATAAATTGTGTCTCCATCAGAAAAGGCAGTGTGATGACGATTATTAAACAACTGGGATATTCTAAAGTTTTATCACGGTGGGTACCAATTCTAACCGACAAGTAAAACAGTATCTCTTCAACTTGGAGGGAGATGTGTTGTGGAAAAGATTGTGACTAGGATTCATATCTTAGAACCTGGAGGAAGCAATAAATATAATGACATAATATAACCTCGCTGAAGAAGAAAAAATTCAAACCTCTGCGAACGTGAGGGAAAGTTATAGCGACAGTATTCTGGTTGACTTTTGGAGCAGGAATGCAAAATAATTCTTTCCTATTTCTCAGAACCATTACTAAACTAAAGCACGCATTCAGCGGATCTTCTTCTTTTGCATGACTATGCAAGACCACACTTCAGACGTCACATCACCGGAGAGATTGTGAAAATTGGATGGGAAGCCCTGACCTAGCACTATCAGACTTCATCTATTTGGGCCACTAAAGGAAGTTCATCGAGGGATTCACTTTGATCCGTCCATTGATGGCTTAGAAAGCAATACAACGCTTTTTACCGCAGTTCATGCTCTTGTTAAAAGGTGCATAAAATCCACGGAAAAGGACAGAAATTAGATTTAAAAGTGAAAATTTAATCATAGGTCTTTGAGAATTAATGCTGTCTAAATTGAATTTAATTTTCTTGTTGACAAATAAAAGAGAAAACTAATAGCAGGCATTATTTATTGAACCAACCTCGCATTTATTACATACCCATTTTAAGTACGATATTCATATCACTGATTCATCCCTTCTTTCAATCCCCTACAGATTAATGCTTATTACCTACTCCAATACACTTGGTTCTCAAAGCAATTCCGCTCAATTATCCAATTGAAGAAAGTATCTTTTACTAAGTACGATAAATGCGTGTTTTGCCTTAAGATGAAAAAACATCGATAATTCGTTTCTGTAGAGCTTTCTTTCACATTTACATCATTCAATGTCATTACCCATCGATATGGAAGTAACTGTTTCCTTTCTCTCGTAGGTAGCTTAATATAATTCCTTACTTTTTAAACATTATGGAATCACCTCAATTCCCTTCCTATGCTATTAAAGGGGAGTTGCCTGTTTCAGGATCACCCTCATGTAGCCTGTTACCCAAAAAAAAACCTAACCCAAAAGAGTTAAGGGAAGGCGCCGTGGGAGTTTTCTCACATGCGCTTCACCCGAGAGTGACTGCGGGGCTCACCTGATTATGTCGGGAATGCCTCGCACCCTCTCTGGTTCTTTTTATCAAAGTTCTCACATGCCGAGACACATTCACCTATTTTAGGAGTTATATGTACTGGGGTCGAAGACCTTGGGCATATGGCAAGAATGTTCGCTGATCCTATTGGATCAGTCGGCCAATTGCCTCCTGAAAGTGGTGGAGAGACATGGAGAAGGGAATGCTGCAACCCCACAGCAAACGCGTCTCCCGTCATTCGGAAGGGCGTGAGAATAGTACCCTGGCCTGACCAACCTGATGCAGGTTTTCTAGGGTTTTCCCTGCATCTCTTTAGGTTAAACACCGGGTAGGATCCTTAAATAACAGCTTGGGGGCCCTGTTTAACCCTTCGCTATTTTGATCTACCTTCCGCATCCCCCTTTTCAATTCCCTTTCTATGCTATTAAAGGGGAATTGCCTGTTTCAGGATCACCCTCATATAGCCTGTTAACCCAAAAAACAAAACAAAAATCTTATTTTATCTTTATATTGGCTAGGTTACGATTGGTATGTATCCTATTTTTGATAAATATTTAATATAAAATATTTAATTTCCCAACTAAAATTAGGAGATAAATGCTATCTCAGAAAACGAGAGGAGCATTGTAAAAGTTTCCCTAAACTTACAATTTGTTACTGAATGTACTGAATTTTAAAAAAACTTTACCTAGGATTAACCATAACGTACAACTTTGAATGGAATATGGTCGATGCCGAACAAAGGAGAGTAAAATATCTGGCCTTTGACTTCGTCACAATTAATAGTGAAACGTTGAGTACTATTCAATTTATTAATTTTGTCTGTTTAATGGCTGCTTTATTGCATTTTATTTATTGGTTAAATAATTAGTAACCAAATAATTCTGCTTCATGAAACCGGAATGCTTCGTCATTATTTGCTTTTTATTAGTTTTTACAGTTTCCTCTTATACTTCGGTAATAGCCATTACATTTTATTTGGAAAATATTATTTGTTGCATTCCAAATCTATTTTTCACACTTTTAAACACTTGTTAAAAATACATCTAAACAAATGAATAAGTTATTAATGTTAACAATAGAACAATATAATAATTCGTGTATTAGCAAATTTGGGATCCAACAAATACAAGATAAGGTCTACAATTTGTCTTTTATTTACTTGAAAAATAAAGAGAAAATATTTACCTTCTTAGATATTGCAGATATACGAAAAGTTCTATTATGAAACAAGGTATTGTTCTTCCATATTTTCATGAAATGGGCACGGCCGCTGCAGATGCTTCCACGAGGCGAAATCAAATTTCTTTCTTTCAGACGAGATTGTATTCACGCAAAACAAATATATTATATCGGATACACTTTATTTTTAAAAAAAGTTAAGCACTAGAGGAACGAATTACCTTGTCAATTCGCTAATTTAAAGCTAATACAAACTATCTGAAAAGTTTCTTTTAATCGAAAGAAGTTTACGTGTGTACAGAAAGTTTCTCTGTAATTATAATTTAAGTTTATTATTATAATTTTGGAAATATTGTAATACAATTTGAAGCTTTACTCCCCGATCATTCAGGTGTCATATTGACAACTATTGAAAAGATAAACATTGAGAAGCCAGAGTCAAGCTTAACTAACAAAATACGTACTGCGAAATATTTCTGGTAGACGTCCATAACAATATCAATATGAATATCTGTCTAAGAACAATTGAAAAACTATAAAATAAAGTTGAAAGATTCACGAGGCTTTTTCAGAAAGCGAAAAGAAAAGCACTCCATTGTGTACAGAAGTATAAGCCATCCAGCTATGATTAGAAAACTTGATAAAAGAAAATGAAACGTTAGACGAAAGTGGCAACAACAAATAGACAATAAGACAAAACGGTACTGAACAACAAAACTCGAAACTCAAAAATGAAAAACAAAAGTTTTAAAAAAATATCTTTAAACTGATATCAAACGGATTTATCCGCATATTAAGAAACCGATTACTCACTCTTGAAGGCAGGAATAACCAATAATCTCTGCTCCTCCTATTAGGAAAAACATAAGGCCATGGACCAGGAAAAAGAAACAAATGCAGATTTATTTCCTGAACACCATCTCTTCGTTCCGTTTCACTCATAGCCGCCTCATGTTTCAGCTGAGGTATTCACAACCATTCAGGGGAAGACGAATCACATTGTGAATGACGTTAACTACGTATGATCAGAAAATATAACACAAGTTACGACAAGACGAGCAGCTAATAAGATAAAAACTAATATGAACCAAACGAAGCACCATCATTCCGTCCATAAATGGATATTTATAAAGAAGAAAGATGGTGGGGACGTTTCTACCCAGTAATATGAAAATAATAATCTTATTGACACAGGATTTAGAGACAACTGACCACAATAATTAAGTTAATAGATTAGTAGTTGATTATCGTTTACTGAGCTGATTTCTGACTTTACTTGCATATTCGGGAGATGAAATATTATTTTCTACAATTTATATGTGTCTATTGAGCTTTTATTGAAGGTGGTATGGACTCAGACCTTACAGATATACACTATATATTTATGGTCAAAATAATGACCATAACCGTTATTTGGGTGGCAGATTCTTTTTCTTTCGTAGTAAGTGGTCGAGAATCTTCTATATCATCCAAATACCAATCTCGTATGAATACTGGGTAAAATGTGTACGGTTAGTAGTGTTTACATGCCAATATAAGTCACATAAGTATTTTGGTAAGTCTAATGTCTCTTGAAAACGAAAAAATACGAATGAAACACGGACCCAATGGTGACAACTGGAGCGAATTCCGATACACTACAATAAGAAAGTGGTATTCACTTTAAAGTCTTCTTTAGAGACAGGAAATTTTAGAAGGCTCTGAGAAGCAACTCACAACGCCTGGGTGTTATTTTAATTAAAGCAGCCAGGCAGGGCCTAGGCTATTGAGCGTCTCCGTATTGTTTGCAACAGAAGCGACTCTTTCAAATACCGTCTCAATGTTCTCTTCGTTTCGTTTCACTCGTAGCCGCCTCATGTTACAGCCTCTGAAGCGTACTACTTCTCCTTCTCGAGAGCTTCTGCATCGTCTAAGATTTTATTTCCTCGTTAAACAAGCCTCATCTTTAACGTTTCTCGAGTGCTGATTAGAGAGCCTCTTATTAAGTGACTGCTACAAAGAAAAAATATAATTCTGTAACACTTTGATGGATACATTTTCAAATTAAGATGCAGAGGGTTGTGCGAACAGAGAACACACGAAATATAAAACTGAGATGTTACTCGTGTCCTGAAGACATTGTCCGATTTTCCTGTGCTAAGGTAGTGATGACGAGAAAGGTAAGAGAATTAAGTAGGTATTTCTTTTCGAATATATTGCGATAAAAATAAATTCTGTATGAAATGTTCTGATAAGGTATTGACTCTGTATAATATTCACTTTCATTTCAAACAAAGAATATGTGAAATCTTTTAAACGTAAACTTTGTTGAGATTATATAACATGCATTAACTTTGTATTATATATCATGTAAACAATTTTCATTATTCTAATCAATTTATACAATTTTTAAAAAAATGAACATTCAAATACAAACAATGAATTTAAAATTTTCGTGCGTGGCGTTAAATTTTTATTATTCTTCTTCCTTGGTTCTGCAGCCCTATCAGGGCCTAAACCTACCGGGTCGAATGCGACTGTTATTTAACGTGACATATCCGAATTTGGAGTGATATGTGGTAAGCGTATCGATTCTCCGACAGTATTAACCCCAGCACAAACATCTAAGCCCATGCCAGGATGCGAACCTGTGACTCAAACCACTAGACCACAGGAGGTCGGCATTAAACTTTTATTATCACCTGAAAATAAATTTACGTAGTGAAAATGGAAACTAGTTTTGGGATTTTATTTATTGGCTGCAGTGTAATAGAAAACTTCACAGACTCAGAAAAAAAAACGATCAGATGTTGTTGCGGTCAAGAGACCAGGGTTAAAGAATGGTTCGTGTATCTATCACGGCGTAGTAAAGTATATGTTATAACTAAAATTTCTGGGTAGTTATCGACAGGAACCTTAAATCAAAGCAAATTTAGTGTAGAGTAATATTATATAACGATGGAGATGTAAGCGGGCCAAATAAGGGTTGAGGTATGTAAATGAAACGCTTGTGTGAGAATGAAGTAGCTAACGGGAGAAAAGTGAAAGTAAGGAATATTCAGAACGTTTATTGAAGGTAATAATTATAATGAAGCATATTGTCCTACAATTATGACGTACGTCAGCCCTACGCAATTCTAGGAAGTAACTTTCATGTCAAGGTCTTAAGAGGATTTGTAAAATTGCAATGATTCGTCTTATATCGCAATTCATTTTTAATATTATTACAAACCTATTTTTATTCTTTTATATTTGTTTCTGAAAACATACCCCAGCCCCAAGAATTTATTGTTTCTACCAGATTCAAGGGTATTGAGAAGAATAGAATTTTCATAATGTTTAAGGAAAATTATTTATTATAATGAGAATTATTCTGTGTTTAAGTATGTAACTAGTTTTATTACCCTTTTCATGTGACTAAATACTTCGTAGCATGTATCTTCAGTCCCTTATATTTCCACACAATTTTGGAAAGTCAAGGCGGAACGGGATAGCAGGGTAGAACGGGATACATTCGCTTTTTAAAGGATAGTTCTGGAGTATAGTAAGTAGGGGAGGAACATTGTAACTAGTAAAGAAAGAAGTCTTGGCAGCAGGCTTGACAAAGTTTAGACTCCACATTGTGAAGGAACTGTTGTTTAGGCGTATTAAATTTGTGACTATATAATTTTTGCTGCAATTGTGCAGAAAGTAATTCAGAAAACTCCTCGCTTTTAACTCTTAAGTGGTATATTTTAGTAAACTACGAGTCTTTTTCTGCTTATAAGATTTTAATCTGCTTGTATTTAGGTATGGTGAAGAACCTTAAGTTGAGACTAGCGTTCGAGGCGGAACGGGACACTACAGTATTAGGCAAATGTTTTGTGTTCCTCTAGCAAAAAAGGAAAATCTGGCAGATTAAACTTATAAGAATTAGTTACAGGATGCTGTACCAAAAACGAATAGATAAAGAAAGAGAGAATATGGAAAAAAGGGAAAAATGTTAGCAAAGATTGTAGTTTCAAAAAAATCGGTTTGCAAAAGGAAATATTGATGAAGTAATCAATCATACGCTAAATAAATATAAGAAAAAAACACAAAAGGTGTTAAAATTTTCTATGAATTAAATTAAATTTTATTGCACTAATTTCTGGTGGAGGGGCGAGAGCAGAACGGTAAATTTGCAAATTTGTTTCTATTTAAAATAACTGAGCGTACATTTTTATATTTAAGTTTTTCAAACACAGATTTCAAAACGACGAAGAAACCAGATATTTTTCAACAAATTATGATTAATGCCAGATTGAAAGGTCACGTAATTTCGAAAATTATATTCTTAATTTTTAAAATATTTTCTTATTATAGATCAATCAACCACAATTTTGAAAAAATTAATAGAGAAATTGAAAAAAATTCAACTACAGTACACAACGTTTCTTCCTACGTTTAGCACTACATCAGGTGTATATTTTCTTTTAAGTATTAAGTATATTTTTGGTATTGAGAAAGTATCCTATTAATACTACCCAGGAATACAATATCAAATACGTGCACTATTTTGAGTACCCCGTTATAACCGAAACTAGTCGGGATTGTTGCAGTATCTCTCAATCCACCATGGACTATGATTTACCAGGAAATTAACTGCTAAATACAATTTGTCACAACTTGCTTCTGTTTACATGTCACTACAGCATATTACTTTAAAAGCCACAAGAGTTGGTCTTCCGCATTTGCGGTGCCATTCGAGGAGAACAAAGCCTTGTAAGAAACAGAGAAACCGCAATCCTCCGCAGCCATATGCGCTACTTACTGCTCCAGGGAACTAAACTTCTTGGCTTGCCAAATTAAGAAAAACTGTGAAAGTTTACAACTTTGTTCAAAACTGAAAAAAAGTTTGTCATCTCTGTAGCGAAGCACTTTTAAGCCTCATATTTTAGATTAAAAGACAACAATTACTACACAGTTTGAAACTTGGTCAACGCTTATAGTGCGCAACAAATTCATTCCGTTCTAACGTACGGGCTTTAACGAAAAATATATCCATTTATTTCCTGTTACGTAAAAACGGTGCAGTTTTACACAACTGGAACAGGATAAGAATTGTACAAACGTCTGTAAGTTACTAACTGTCAGCATAAATTGAGTTAGTAGTTTTTATAAATTTTCTGTATGTATTATAAGTTATAATATAAAAATATTTATAATGTTTATTATTGCTGTTGTATGTTAATGCTTTAAAAGAAAGTGTGAAATTAGCGTAAACAATTTGAAAAAATATAGTTCTTAATGATAAAAAGTTCGAACTAGTACGACCATAAAATTAATTAAAAAGCTCATGATTTAAGAATTTAAAATTATTTATAAACGTGTAAACCATACCAAGAACCAGTGCACGAAACGTAAAGATAAAATAAATATATCTGGTGTTGAACGCAAAATTAAGTGTAAACATTATGACAATTATTTTATTGTTTATAAGACAAACTGTTTAAAGACGATATCGTACCATCATAAAAACCAGTTTGAAATTAAATTAATGAATAAAACTGCTCTGTCGTCACCTTATAAATCTTTCAATCATGAATTAAGTAATCAGACATAGATATTTGCCTTAGAATTGCAGAATTAATATTTATTATTTTAAATAGAGAATCGTTAAATAACAGTAACGAGTAAGTCCAAATTGAATTACAGTCGAAATTGATATTAATAATAGTTTGCAAAAATAATTTATCTCAGTATTTAGTCTATATATATTATAACCACCCGATCCATATTTTGGAACATTTCCAAATAACTTTACCGCATTTCTTAACATTTTTGTATTTTCCATTTACCTACTTAGTCAGTTTAATAAAATCATATTTTTAAATCTGAATTAATAATTACGAAATTAAAAACTATTTTAAAACTTCTTTAAATTTACTGCCACGCTCATATTATTTCTAAATGAAACACCAAGATACTGTGAAATCAGATTGTGCAAAATTAGATTCCTAACGCGGGAAAGTAATTTGTTATTTTTATGAAACTGAATTTGACTTCAGCAAATACCTGGGTTGAAAGTGTAAAGACATTCTTGATAAACTAATATTTTCTTTTTGTGTATGCACCTACCTTTAGTGTGTTTAATAATTAGCAAGCTGTTACGTGATCAATTAAGGGCAACGGATAATGTAAATATATTGTATTAGCACATATGTGTTCAAGCAAAGTGGTGAGAGAAGGAGGACTAATTACGTATTAATTATAACACTTATGTGACTTAAACTAAAATTAGTATGTTTTAAGATTTTGCGAACTTTGCTTTACGAGCAATGTGTGTAAAGGCGTGTCAATAGTGGAGACCCAATCCGCATACGTGTTTCATCCTTGTAGAATTTTGGTGAATTTGCTGAAATTCGCTAACAAGAAATTCTGTTTCTGTACCGTTATTCATTGAAAATTCATTTATCGTTTAGTCCTTCGAAAGTTGTATATTCTTTAAACTTGTCATGTATTTAATAGAGTAAACATCTGTATTTAATAGAGTAAACATTTTATAATTAACAACTATTTTGTATGTAAATTTTAGCTTAACGTGACGATTTGATAGATGGAATCCATATTAGTTGGTAATCCTCTAATATATGTTCAATAATTGCGTTTTGTTTGATTTATTATAAGTCAAAAGCTCTAGGGTGTTATAATTTTAGAAATAAAGATTTGGTACTGTTCTTGCTTCCGCAATGCTATTAGACTCAAGAAAAGGGGTAATTTTTAGGTAAAATGTAGATAAATTTTACATTTAAACATCAGTACATGTGAGCAGATATTAAAATTAATAAGAAATATCTTTAGCTATTATATTTCGTATTCAAACTTGTTACAGATGTAAACTGTATTATATGAATAAAAACTTATTTTACTATTACGGACCGGTACCACATGCGTGAACTACAATTTATAGGTAACAATCTACAACAAACAACACAAATGTTTTCAATAAATAAACGATATCAAGTCGTAGCTCTAGCCAATAATATACTATCATTGTTGATACTCTGAATATATTAATTGGTATTCAATAAAATAACGGGGCCGTTGGCTAGTATTTCGCAAGAATTTTCAAAGATCTAATTATTATGGGAGGAGTGAAATGAGTAATTTTCAGATGGAAAATGCCTTTATAGCACTCCAACAAGAATTCGATGGGAGGATATAGCAAAACATCCTGCTTTTATTACCTCATAGTGGAAGATAAGTTTAATAAAATACCGTAAGTGTACGATCCCAATGTTCAGGAATTTTGAAGGTCATATATCGATTTATATCATTTTCTTTTAATGAATAATGTGTAGTAAAATATCACTCATGGTAAATTTTGCTATACTTCGTAAATAAATAATACGTTAAGGCTGTGTAATAGTGTGAAATGGTATCAAACTGTGTTTAATTATTAATAGATACGGATCTCTTAACAGTAGGTTTCAAAACGTTCAAGGTTAACTTTATTATTTCTTTTACTGTTAAGATGATTTTCTTGACAGCGAATTCAGACACTACCAAAAACTTAATAGTTCTCAAACAACTTTTAAGTTATATGAGTCCCCCGTGTCGATTATGGGAATTCGTTCTACATTATCATTCGCACATTCATTACGGATTTAATCGTGTGTCACGTGGTTTCTTAACTCTGTCGCTATAAATATTGTTTCACTGCACTGAAAATTCCAGTATTTTTTTATAAACAAACGTTCAAGCCTGACGTTGACGTACTTCCGTACTAAACCGAGTTTACCCGACTGCATATTGCATTATAGATAACTAGATATGTACATGCAACAAATACCAGGAAACTTGAAGAATTCGAACATTTATAATTAAAATTCGTGGATTGGTCCAAGATTTGTCTTAGTCACGAGAATTTTATAAGAAGGAACTTCAATAAGATGACATATAATTCCAAGTTTAACCTCTTTAATTTTAAGTTTTGTTCATACAAACCAAATGGAAATTAGCCTAAACGCAGACATACAAGGTGTTAAAGGGGTTCATCACACGATGAATTGTTTTGATTTTTCTCGATGAGAACGTGGAAATAGTGAGAGAAATGATTATGAACGATCGTCGAATCACAATCATAGAAGTCGCTGATGCTGTTGGCATATCAATAATGCCATGAAAATTTTTAATTGCTTTGTGAAATAAGTGGCTGACCTCCTGTGGTCTAGAGGCTGCTTCACAACACAGAGGTCCCGGGTTTGAATCATGGCATGGGATTGGAAGAGTGTGTCATGGTCACGGAGACTAGGATTAAGACTGTTTGGGGATCGATATGCTGACCACGTATCACCCCAAATTCGGAATGAGTCATGCAAGATGAAAATCCGCAGTCGACCTGGTAGGTCAAGGCCCTGAATGGGTTGCAGAGCCAACGAAGACGAATAAGAAGATGAAATTAGTGACAGAAAAATTGTTTCGAAATTGTTAAATTACGAACAGAAACAATGGCTAATGGAAGTCTATCTAAATTAGATGAATAGGATTTCAAAAGTAATGAAAGCTGTAAAAGCAGGTGATGGAACATGTGATTACGGATATGAAGTCGAAGCTAAGACTCAATCTTCAAAGTGTAGCCATTATGGATCTCCAAGACCAGACGTTCGAGAAGTGCGTTCGAATGTGAAGGTTATGCTCCCAATGTTCTTTGATTTTGACGGCGTATTTCATCAGGAGCTCTTGACACAAGATCAGAAGTTTAATAAGGAGTACAACTATCAAGTTCAACGTCGCTTGCGGGAAACAATCCGAAAGGAAACACCCCTAATTGTGATTTATTTGTACTACGATAATACTTCTACTTATACTTCTTTGATTTTTCTTACCTTTTTGAACTAATAAACAGTGAAATAGTGACCCAGTGTCCAAATTATCCATAAATGGTCCTGCGTGATTTTTTCTGTTCTTATATGCTTATATATATATATATATATATATGTACTTGTAAGCGTATATATATATATACATATGTATAAACATATATTTTCATTAATTTGAGTTGTGTTATTCTTTCCTAAGACTGGTCTAATGCAACCCTCTATGCTAACCTTTCTTGTGCAAGCATTTTCATTTCCGATTAACTAGAGCATCGCCCATCCTCTCTAATCTGCTTAGCGTATTCGATCATTGCCTCCCTCTTCTGTCCTTACCCCACACATTTCCCTCTGATGCTAATTTTAAAAGACCCTCATGTCTCAAAACGTGGCCTATTAGTCTATCCCTTCTGTTGGTCAACGATTTTCATATTGTTCGCTCTTCCCCTATTCTATTTAGAACTTCCTCGTTAATGATTTTAAACGTTCTCCTATAACACCACATTTCAAAGGCTTCTATTTCCTTTCGGCAACTCCTACCGTCCACGTTTCGCACCCATATACCGCCACATCCATACGAACAGTTTTTGCAACGATTTCCTAATATTCAGACTTACATTACCCGTAAGTAAAATCCTCTTTTTCGTGAAAGCTTTCCTTGCCTGTACTATCCTACTCTTTATCTCTACTATACTACCAAGTAGCAGAATTCCTTAAATTCCTTCAAAATATCCATTCTAAATCTAACAACCTGTGTTATTCCACTTTTTCCCATACTACATTATATTACCTTGGTTTTCCCTCTATTAATCCTTATATTGAACTCTTTATCCAGGACCGCGTTCATGGCATTTATTATGGTTTACAAGACTTTTTATGCCTCCCCTAATACTACAATACAAATATAGTTACATAAAAATATTACAAAGTTACGAACTAACAACGGGCAGCATAGGGTTTGTTGTTTATAGAGTGCCCGGCCTGGGGAACAATGTAACATTAATCTGAACAGAGTTACACATCACAACCAATTGTTTCAATTTACAGGAATAAATATAAATAAAGAATGGAAAACTAACTTAACGGTGTCATACTTCACAAGTTAAACTTAAAATTTTAGGCGTTGCGTCGTTTACTTTTTTCTAAAAAGATTTTTCTGGTATAATATCACCTTCATGTACAAATGTCATATCTGGCTCTTAAGAGTGTACAAAATCTAATGCATTTTTCTTACCAAATTGACAAATGGTACGTTTCCACTATATTGAGCCGAAAAAACAACTTTAAGTTGGGAAGGGATTAATCTTCAAACTAGTCATTAAATCTTTATCAACAGTTGATATTCCTAAATCTGGTCGAATGACCTCTTTCGGAAAAAGCAATGGGCCGTTTATCAAGGATAGCCAAGCATATATGATATTAAAAGCGAATCGCTGAATAACTAAACGCTATCCCAAAGATAGGCTTCCAGAACTCTTTCGAGGTTTGAAAACCGCGAATATATTGCGTATAATATCTAATAGAGACCAGTATGTTCATAGTCTAAGGAAGTGGAAATGCGTCAATTGAAGCCCAGTAAAGCATATAGTTAATTTTAGAAGAAAGACATGAATGTAAAAATGTCAACCGGACCAGGGAATCGAACCCACGCCTCCACTTCCTTACACTAGAATTCAATGCACCTGTGATCAATTTACGTAATGTCAGACCTTCACGTTTTTCCTAGAATTAGGATGTGAAGATTGTGATTAGTGAATTGGTAGGTGTGCCTAGCTTAGGATTACGGAAATGGGGAGATGCTGAATCGGTCTTTCGACGTCGACTCGCATTAGCTCAGTTGGTAGAGCACGAGGCTAGATATCACGAGGTACAGTGTTTCGATTCTCTGATCCATTCATGTCTATCAGTTAGCGAATCCAGAGAAATATAATGGAAAGGCGGAACCATTTTGTAATATTTATATTTCGTTAGTATAATAATTAATTAATTACACTCTAAATCATTTCACTTTATTTTATACCTGTTTCTTTTTATTACACACTTAACAGATACTCATGTTTCTTTATAAAGATTTATTTGACAATAATTAGAAATTATAATAAAAGTCGCGACACAATTCCAAGCAGTAAATGTTAGATCTTTCGCTCCGTGAGCGATTTCATAATACATTTGTAGGGGATCCAAAAATATGATTTATAATTTTTACGAATTAAGAACCGAGAGGTTGTCTATGTAGCTATAATATAGGGATTATACCATTAAACACCAACCGACATATCATGACATTCTTCAGTACATTACGAATATATTTTTATCTTAAACGAAGTAACAATACGCTTTACGTATATATTTATTCCTGAATTTTCACTCAAGACTAATAATAAAAATAATAAGTAATTCTTCATGAAATCACGAAAGGTGTTTAATTTTTAATAATATCAATTGTACAATAGCATGCATTAATTTTTTAAAAATTACACTTGTCTCCTTACGCCCTCCCCCCTCACCTCTTTTGGATCGGCCTCTGATATAGATGTTGAGTGGAGATGTTTTATAAATTTTAGCAGGTGTTTTGAATGATAAATGTGGGGATAAGTCTATTGAGGAGTAGAAAGAACAACTTAAAGATAAAAGGTAAGCCGAATCCCTCATCAGAATGAATTTCGTCAATAAACATGATGTAAGAGTTGTAAAGTACTAACAGACCCACTTATAATTTGTAATTTATTTACTAATTGTTCTAAGTGACAAATATTGTAAATCGGCAGTATAGACTATAAAAAAACTTAACTTTACAAATCCAATGGTGATTAATTATTTTTTTGAAAAGTTATCAACGTCTGTCTCTATGGAGTTAATGTGAGATAACTGAATATTCACGCGAGTTTATCGTCCTTATTAATAAAATTAATGCAGTACATAGGCCGGCTCTATCGATGAAGTATCTCGATTTCCCTGTAACTATTAACAATAGCCACATTCATTCAACGCACTCCTCGTTTCATCACGATAGCTAACGTAGCTGTAAGTTCTTCTAAGTTGACATAAAGAAGCAGTGATTTAAGTTACGATTCTTACTTATTTCATGTAATTTACATGGAAATTTACGTGTAAATGAGCGAGACGTTTCAGCGATATTGATTGATTTCTTTATTTTCTTTGCAATGGGAATAGCCCGATGGTAATATTAAAGAAAACATAAAATTAAGAAATACAGTATCATACGTAATAAAGTAACATAAGTAAGAGAATAAGGCAAAAAATAAAAATAAACATAAACCATACCGCTCAATTATCCAAATTAAACTATATATATATATATATATATTAAAACTAGTAATGGTGTCCTACTGTTCTCTGCACCTTATCCCTTGCACAGTAATGACTAAAATATTACATTTAACATGTACAAGGAGATACCATTTTAAAAATAATACTTCATTTTCAACTTCACTTAATTTAATTAATATTATTAAATTAATCTTTTTCAGAAATAGTTAATCTTTCTTTGAGTTGTTTCAAAAAATTTTGGCAAGCCGATAGCAGGTAGAAAATTCCAATAACGGATTGTTATATTTAGAAATGAAAATTTTCTTATATCAGTTCTCCGTTTCCTAATCTTGCACGAGTTATCCCTGGGAGGTAATAGGTTAATAGCAATTAAATTTATGGGGGTAATACTAAAAAAATAATCATAAAAAAGCGAAGATAATATGTAATGGCACTTATTTAGATTTGTGCAGTATTTATCATTATAGCCCGTTCATGGAAACAGCATGACTCGATTAAAGTAACCAGTCGCCTAGCTAATTAATGACAGCGTTTTAATTTTACAAATATTTCATTAAAATGAATAATTATGACTTCCTTGCCTAATATAGTGAAGTGAAAAAGTTACAGTGGAAAAAAATATATATATTACATAAACGGAGTATTTTAATAAGACTTTTCTTTAATTGTCAACCCGATGCTAACAGCCTTATTTACGAAAGAATATTCTTAAATATCGATTTCATATGTAAATTTCGTAATTCGAATTTTTGATTTATCGAATTTTTATTTCCGTAACTTCGTATTATTGAAGTTCCACTGTACTGTGATCGAACTGGACTTCCTATAAATGCAAGATAGGGATAGTTATTAACCCATTATATTACTTTGTTAAAGTATTTTATAATTTTTCTATATTTAGCAAACTTTCATAAATATAAATTTGAGTTAGTATTTATAAGAAAAGCTTAAACATAGGTCAAATGAAAATAATTTTTCGGAGGTGAATATAGAATTTTGATTTCAATCATGATATGGAAAATAATTCTATTTGCAAGTACGAAGTATGCCCCAACGAACATGCCAAACGCTTTACATTATCTGGAGTGGCAGGAGCTAACTAATTAGCGGCAATCATTAACACCGCCCCTGGTACTGCTGGAATCCTTTCCCATTTTGGAAAAGAATCCGTGCAAATGGAAGCCGAATTAAACAGCGTTGAGGCGAAATACAGTGCCATTTTAATAGAGCAATTAGCTCTGAGCTTGCCGCGCGTTTCACATTCAGGCTAATGGTAATATGGCTTCCTGAATTATATCCCTACGGCGGAAAATAAAATTAAAGTTCCTCCACAGACCTAGAAAGTATATTAAAAGTTAAATGGCGTATAATTTGGAGCATTTGTAAATTTTGCGGTTTCGGGAAGTCCACATTTGTCACTGCTGATACGTACCTCCACATTACGCGTGCCTTAGTATCTTACTTTCTCCATGAATAAGCCGAAATTATGTAGTATTTGGAGACCAAACGACCGCCAGGCTGCCAACCCTAATGCGACCGAAACCGGGAAGAATGCGAAAATGATCTGAAGTGTTATGGGAGGGTGTATGGCAATAGATTTCTACGTCGCACCCATTGGTCTAATAATATAAAATTATCATCGCTTTATAAAAGTAAGTGATAAGGAAAACAGTAACTTTGTTCATATGAATAAATATAAACAGCAAGCAGAAAGGCTACTTCGTAAATAAAGTAGTGCATTTACATTTTTTGTTGATAACATTACAAACAAATTAACTACGCCACAATTTCCAATCGAAAACAGATAAAATAATATGCTATACATTTCTTTCGTATTTGGGTAACAGAATACATAAGGATGATCCGGAAGCTGCCAGCTTTCTTTAGTAGTAAACGAACGAAACTGAAAGGGGGTGGATTCATAAGGGAGCAAAGGATATATTAGTTTAAGGATCCTAAGCTGTATTCACCTAAAAGAGATGCAGGGAAACCCCTAGAAAACAGGTAGATCGGGCTATTGGGTACAAGGTATCACGCCTTTCCGATTGGCGGATGAGGAGTTTTCTGTGGGGTCGCAGCATTCCTGTCTCCGACGTGGACGGAAATCTGCGGACAACACTTACCGTATGCTCAAGGTCTGCAACTCCGGAACATATACTTATTAAAGAAAAAATACAGTTGTCTCGGTATGTGAGAACCTTGAAAAAAAATACCGGATGGAGACTGATCCAGAAACTGGAAACTCCCTTTTAATAACATATTAAGGGAATTGATAAAGGAAGAATGCGGAAGGGTAAGGAAGACAGACAAGGGTTGACTAAGGCCCCCGGACCAACCTGGTATTTCATTACTATATATTTACTGATATCTTAAAAACTGACGGTAGATTTCTTAAAAACTGATGGCATGGACCTAACTTCAGATAAAGAAAAGGCAAATGTGTTGAACGAGAATTTCGTTTCTGTGTTTACGAAATGTAATAGTACATACACGGTAACAAAATGTGACTCCGAATTCTAAAACTTCCATATCACGGCAAAGACAGTAAGGAGGAGAATTAGTAAATTAAAAATCAAAAAATCGCGCGGTTCAGATGACATCTCCACAGAAATAATTAAACTGGTTGGGGAGGCAATTATTCCGTATTTAATAAGGCTATTTAATATATCCATAAATAATTCAACTCTGCCAACAGTCTGGAAAACGGGAATAATTGTACCTGTATTTAAATCTGGAAATGAAACGGACATACGAAATTATAGACTTATTAGTCTAACCTCAGTAATATGCAAAGTCATGGAGCACTTAATAAGTCCGTACATTCGGGATGCACTTGAATCTAAAGGGTGGTTCTCTGAAAACCAAAATAAATTTAGATCGGGTTTTTCTTGTGAAAGTCAGATAATCAATTTGTTTCAAGATCCAGCAGACGAAGTCGATTGGGGTGGTAGAATAGACGCCATTGTTATTCATATTGCAAAGGCTATCGATGAAGTTCCTCACGACATCTTGATGCAGAAGTTAGATGGGACAGGTATTGACAAAAGAGTAGTTCTCTGGGTACAAGAATTCTTAAAAAATAAGCTACAAAAAGTCAAATTGGGGAAAGAAGCTTCAGAACTCGGTTCTGTAACATCAGGGATCAGTTATTGCCCCATTATTGTTTCTTATATTTATTAATGATTTACCTAATAATATAAATTCTAAGGTCCGTCTTTTTGCAGATGACTGTAATTTACAGGGAAATAACGGGGGAACAAGACACACAGCTGCTCTCCAAACTGACTTAGACACTCTAAGTACATGGGCTAAGCGAAATAAAATCAAAATCAACAATAGTAAAAGTAAGGCGATTAGTTTTACTAAAATGCGCGTTCAATATGCCTTGATATATAAAATAGATGGGGAAACAGTGATCGAGGAGACGAACTGTAAATACCTAGGCATTTATTTTAACAGTAAGCTGGAAGCAGGTAAACTATGCAACAAGGAAAGCGTGGAACACCTTGCACTTTGTCAAGAGAACACTCAACAAGGGGAATGCGAAATCTAAAGAGATGGCATATTTGTCATTAGTACGCCTACTTATGGAATATGGTGCAGCATGCTGCGATCCGTGCAGGATAGGTCAAATAGAATCCTTAGAAAGGGTGCAAAGAAGGGCCGCAAAATTCGTAAAAATAGGACCTGGGCAGGGGAACGAAAGGGTAAAGCGGCTAGGGTGGGACACGCTACAGACAAGAAGAGAAACAGCTAGGCTACACATTTTCTACAGAGCCTTTGCAGGTCAAAAACCTTGGCAGGGAATCCGAGATAGAATGAAAGAACTGACTCGGAACGGGAGGGGTGATCACTTGTTTAAATTACAAGCAAGGAACCAAAAAACAGACTTTGGAAAATACTCATTCCTAAATAGGACAATTAATGACTGAAACAATCTGCCTGCAGGAGTGTTTGGGGAACTTCCTCTACTAGAAAGAAAATTTAGACTTAATCTAATTGTAGTGTAGTGCAGTGTAGTGAAGTGTTCAGTGCTGCGAAATCTCTAAAAGTATACTACAATGAAAATATTTGCATTTTTTCAGTCAAAAACAATATTATTCCTTTTTAAAAATTCATCTTCTAATAATATGATTCCAGACTTATTTATTTATATTGAATATAATTATACATTCAATTATAGGTTAAATATGTTCCTTACGACCAGATTATTAATTATTGGTTAAGTTCTATGTATCTGCCACCGGGGATCTGCACATTTGTAGATTTAATAAATACATACATACAATAGTAACAGCATATAAATAATAATTACCGATTCTCTGCAAACCAAAATACATTTATTTTTTCCTCTAAAAACAATCGTTTTTTACTCAGTTTATGAATTATCTAATTGGAAAACGAAGAACAATACTCTTTTCTCGTGACTGTATCCGTAAATATTGTCATTTTTTCAGATATAAGGATAAAACCATTACGTGCAGTCTGAATGAGGGGGGAGGGATGTGAAATATTGTTAGAAGTTTGGTCTAATCTCATTATGTCCCGCATCCAGCGATGGCTTCCTCCCTTTAGCCAGTTGCTGCTAGACAGCGAAGCGCTGTGCTGCGCTGCGTGTATGGGATCGCAGAGTTCTCAATCTACTCAGCTTGTGGCCAATCGCATTAGGAGTTCTAGTTTCGGATTCTCTGCCAAGCGGAAGACAAAAGTTCCCTTTTAAACAGTAAACCCTTTATCACCCGCATTAATAAATAATCAATGCTGGATATATTTTAATACAGTAGTCCGTCTAACATCTTACAGAGAAACATATTATTCTTTTCCTGCCTGTTGCATTATCCTGTTAGAAGTGCTATTACTCTCTTGAATATTCTATTAAAAAGTCTGCCTGATTCAGGTTTGTTAATTGAGATTTGAATAACTTAAAAAACTTTTTGACTACTTACATGTCAATACACGTACAGTCTCCCACATATGACGCGCATTCCTCCCACTCATATAATTTACGATAATTTCTACGATTTAGCGGAACTTTCGTCTTATATGCTACACTAGAATTAAGAATCCACGTCTTGTTTCGGTGAGTTCAAACGGAGGTAACACAATGTGTCAAACAAGTTTCTCTGAAATTTTACGAAACACTTCATTAATCTGCACTTCAATTGGTTGGATGAAACTTGAATCGTTTATAAATTGAACTAGTTGCTTTGTTATATAACGCTAATTTTTTATATTTTTTAAATTCCTTTGACACTACTTATATTTTCTAAAATTGTATTCTCGGTACTGTAATTTTTTATTTATGTATGGGATGGGTTATTTACATTTAATGTTCTTGAATAGAACTTAAAAATATTCATTAACTGTTTCTTGTTCTTTCGTTACAAATATTTACTGACTTTCCCCTTTGCAAACGTTCGAATCCGTGTACCATCATTAACTACTACTGCTGTGTAATGAGTCGCGAATGGAAAATGAAGTTTCAGATGAAACTAACTTACACTTTATGAAAAATTTGTATAAAGAAATAAAAGTGTGGTTGGTGGGTTATTCAATACTGACTGATATTCCCAGGTTATTTTTGTATCACCGATTGTATTAGACGGTAAGAAATTAATTAATTCGGTACTAGTTTAATGATTTTTAATTACATAATTCTCTCTGACACCCTTTATTGAACGCGCTGAACTTGGGAATAATGTGGGCAAAGACCTGCGTACTCTTAACGGACTGAGTATCAAATTGACCGACATGTTGATGTCAGTATTCAACTTAACGTGCTCCAAGACGACAGCTGATATCCTGTCAGTCATTTTGCATGGATATTCGGGTAGTTCTTACATAATTTTTTTAATTCAATATAAATTAAACTTGTCGTGCTCTGTAAATTTTTATTAAATACAAATTTCAACTTTTTACAACGAAAACATGCTCCCGTCGATCTTTAGGTATGCTGTCAATTTGATCGTAAATGTCCTGTTCGTAATTTTAACGAAATATATGAGGCAACCATTCCCCTCTTAGTATAAAACGCAACTCTGCAAACTCTCACAGTCTAGATAGGTGCAGTAAATTTTGCTTTTAACTCTTCCATCTACGTGTCAGCTCCTTTTCAGCGGCCACTCTCTGTTTATAAAGATTCACTGCCCATACACTCTGACATAAATTCAGTATTTAGCAGAGCACGGTCTCTGGGTCCCTTTACCGGTTACTCTGTTTCTGACATAGTATGCAGCAAAACGTAAATAAATATTTAATAAGCTGTCTGAAACAACAACCCTGTACGCTGGAAAATTAAATTCACTCGTTGATAGTGTGTAATTAAAACTCCGGGTGGAGTGTAATTCATTTCATTTGCAGTTGCAACAATTGAACAGAACGAAAATTAAAAAAAATTATATACTGTATGTTATTTAGATTCTGTGCTCATTGATAGTCAAAGAACTGTCGTAAACATAAATGGTAAGCAACGGAACGATAAAAGTGCAAAACAACTATGATGCATCAGTAATATAGTTATACATCCATCTTACATGAGAATAATCCACTGAAGAGTTAAGGAATAGATCCGAGTTTCCCAAACTTTTTCTTCAATGGAACACTTTGTAAAATCAGACATTCTAACGGAACATTTGGATTATTTTTTAGTATGGGTGATTCGTAGTCGTAAAAGTAAAACAAGATTTTATTTAGTAATTATTTTTTAATATAGATCTGTAATATAAGATAAATATATAATATATAAAGTACTTTGCGACTATGATGATTTTGGTATCTTGAATTGCATATCATATTGATAACAGGCACAATATTTGTAAATTGAATTGTAATATCTGGTGTGGAGTCGGTCGTTTTTCTGCACTTTGACTTCATTGCAGCATAATAAGAAAATCCAGCTTCACATAAATAGGTTGTAAGAAACGGAAGTAAAAGAATAATAGTTAGCTTCGAATTTTCGAGATACTGTTTTGAACTAGCACAGTAATTATATAATACTGATAATTGTATTTTTCTTTCACTATTTAAATAAAGAAGAAGAAATTAAAAAATCTAGGAAGAAATAATTATGTCAAGGGAAACGAGAATTTGATAGTAATAGGTGGCTGTAACGCAGTAATAGTAAAGGGAAAAGAAACTGATGAAGTTGGGAACTATGGGAAAGGAAGAAAATGGGAGATAGGCTAGTAGAATTTTCCATTGAGCACAGATTAGTCGTGATGAATACCTGGTTTAGGAATCATTAAAGAAGACTATACATATGAAAGAAGCCGGGTACAGGAGCAGATTCCAATTAGATTATATAATAATTAAACATATGTATAGAAATCAGGTGCTAAACTGCAAGACGTACCGAGGATCAGATATAATCTCTGAACATAATCGGTTTGTTGGATATGAAACGCAGGCTGAAAATGAAGAAACTCAAGGAAGGAATTAGAACAAAAAGATGAGAAATAGAAAAACTGCAACACGAGGATGTGCTTCAGAGTTTCAAAGAAGATATCAGGAGTAGATTAATAGAAAAAGGAGAAAGAAACAATATAGACAAGAAGTTGGCTCTCTTCAAGGAAGAAATGACTAGAGCAGCAGAAGAAAAAATTGGTAGAATAGCTCAATCCAATAGGAAAGCGTGGATAACACAAGAAATAATAAAAATGATTGACGAAGGCGTAAATATAAAAACGCGAGAGATAAAAATGGCAAGAGCAGTACAGACGCTTGAAGAATGAGATAGAAATGAAGTGCAAATCAGCTAAAGAGTCTTGGTTACCAGGAAAATACAAAACGGTTGAAGATTTCATAGTGAAAGGGCAAATAGACGCAGCTTATACGAAAATCAAACAATTAATTAGCGAGACAAAAAATATTAGCAAGAATATCAGGAGATCGGATGGCGAAGATAATTATGGATAAAGAAGAAACAGCAGAAAGGTGGAAGGAATATCTCTAAGAGCTGCATCACGGTGAACATCTAGATCAGTCAGTAATAGAAGAAGAAGAAGAGGAGGTGGATGACGAAGAGTTGGGGGACAAAAGTTTAAGGACAGAGTTTGATAGACCTGAGTTATGGTAAAGCGCCAGGAATTGAAAGCATTCCAATAGAGTTTATAAGAGCATCGGGCGAAGAAGCATTATCATGGATGTTCAGAATAGAATGCGAAATCTACGAAAAAGAAGAATGCAAGAAGATTTTAGTAACAACATAATTGTACCCATACCGAAGAAGACTGAGGCGAACAGCACAAACCAATTAGTTAAGTATCTCGAGCATGTAAGATATTTGCGAAAATAGTATATAGGAGGATGGAACGTCAAATAAAATGCGACTTAGGAGAAGCTCAGTTTGGTTTTGACTAGAGAAGCAATATTGATCTTGCGGCTAGTTTTATAAGACAGAATACGAAAAAACCGGTAGATTGTAAATTTGTAGATTTAGAAAAGGGCTTGATGTCGAGAACTGGAATAAAATAACGACAAAGGAGGCTTTCTTGTATATCGATTGATTATCGATTAGAATGAAAAGGAAGAATTTAAGGGAAAGGAAGATAGGATAGATTTTGTTTCGTAATTGCCTTGACAATCAGATCAGAGACAAGTGTTCTAATTAATAACGCAACAATCAAAAATTAAATTAAGTGTATTAGAAGAAAAAGCTAGGAGTAGAACAGGACCTCCTCCCTAGACGACAATCAAAGGTAGGACTGTCCAGAGCCTTCAGAACTTCCCAAGGACAGGTAAATGTTCATCCATAAACCCACCCAGTTTTGAAGTTTAGTTCTAATTAGAATTTACAAATGGTTGTCAAAAGTAGTTGGCTTGCATGCGCACGCCGGGGACAGAATGCGAGTTGAAACTGCTTAGTTTTCGATGAGCTAAACCAGACATTTGTCGTCACACACTGGCCGGATGGATAGTATTGCATCCTGTTTGTGCTTAAGCTCTTTAATTTAGGTTCCCTCAAAATAATATTACGACTTATACATAACCTCTACAGAAGCTAGGCAGCAGTAATTAGAATAGAAGATCAAGAAAAGTTAACGGAAATCAAGAAAAGGGTAAGTCAAGGATGAAGTCTGTCGCCAATGCTCTTTAACTGAAACATATAACAGGCGATGAAGACAGTTAGAACAGAATATGGAAAAGGAATCATACTGCAAAGAGAAGAAATATAAACCTTACGCTTTGCCGTTATATTGTAGTGTTAGGCGAGTCTGAAGAAGACATGGAAACCATAATAAATAACATGAGGAGGAGTGCTATATGAGTATTAATAGAGAGAAAACCAAAGCAATTGATTGTAGTAAGTGAAACAGTGGAATAAGAAATGGTGTTAGATTGGGAAGGGATATTTTCATGGAAGTTAAGGAATGCTGCTACTTGGGAAGCGTAATAACTAGAGAAGTTAAGTACAGTTGACATAAAGAATAAGATATCACAGGCAAGGAAGGCCTTAACGAAAAAGAGGAATTTACTTACGGGTAAAATATGTGTGAATATTACGAAATTGTTGCTAAAAATGTTCGTGTGGATTGTAGCGTTGTATGGATGTTCTAATATAATTTTGGAACCTTCATCATGTACTTTAAAATTTAATTAATTTAAACATTTATGAATGGCAGGAAACCAATTAAGTTTTGTATATTCAACTTATTAAATCCAATATTGTATTTTTTAATTAAAATATCGAATTATATCTCTTGTATTTGAAGTTATACTATGTCCTATTAATGATAAGTTCGTTGGACTGTAAAAATATCTGCCAGTTATGCGAGTTTAATCAGCCATGAAGGATTTTGTAAAACTTCAACAAAATGTTGTCTTGGACTGTTTTGTTCATTCAAGAAGACCAAAAACTTATTCATAAGTTCAAAAAGTCATAATAGTTCTTTTCCTCTGGATAACCATCCCACTTCAGTATGTAATAAAAGTTCTTTTAGTTCACTATTCATTTTATCGCACAAAATTTTTAATAATTTAACTTTTCCTGCGGACTTGGGGTTGACAACCGCTGCACTAGATGATCCTGACAGACTACAATTATTTGCTATTGAATTAAATTCCACTAACGAAGGTGTATAAGATTTGCTTACTTTTCGGTCATAGCAGCTCATTGTCAAGTTAATTAAAATAATAACTGTATAATTCTCGTACAGGATTCTGTCTACCTGAACACGCCCACACTTGTTCATTGTATTCATTTCCTGTTGAATCAGGAAACAGGGAATAGGGTTTTGTTTGTTTCGCAACGTTGTGATTCGGTTTTCGTCATACGAACGGATTAAGTGGTTTTATAGCATAATATTATAATCCATAGTATATAATCAGTCCAAATGTTTGCGGAACACGTACTCAGGCAATAGGAATACAGTTTGTGGAACCCGGGATTATATTAGTGTGTAAGCAGTAACGAGAACAAAATTTAAAATAGAGGTAAAATTGTAAATAATACAAATTTTAGTTCCTAATGAATGGGCCAGAATTTTACACGAGTAAAGTCGTGATCGATCAATCGATTTTAACGCGTGGTATATTTTTCTGCACGCATATCAGGTATGTAGCAGTTACATCAGCTCTCGAGTGCTTCAAAGCCGTGCGTTCTCACTAAAGGGTAAGCGAGCGACCACCGGCCTTTGAGTCGATTTTAATGGTCATCACTTTGATTAAAAGTGGAGCATTTGCAAAAGCAACGGCGAAACAGCGGGCTCAGGAAAATTTAGGGGTGGTGGTGGGAATACTGACTGTTATTAATAATTATATATCTACGGAGTAGTGGGAAATAATTTTATGATGTTTTGTGCGCTGACGTTTTAATTGACATAATTTAGGGGAGTGCAGTAAATATTCGTAGTAATTAATTTTCCTGCGTGTATGACGCTACGATAATTTTTGACACTACAAGGCTTATTTTAGAAATATTTAATCACTACTGTACGTAACCAATAAGTGGACTGAGGACATACGCTTTTATAAAAGTTTACAATCATTACTGTATTATTTATTGCTAAGGTCATCATTTAGTATTCATAATAATTTTTTATCTTTAATAATCTTACTTAACTCATTTTGAGGATAGCTTAAATTCTTTCACTGCCTTCAAATATTCAAATTTCATAATGAATTTTAATACAGGAAGAAGTTTTTCGTTTAATATTAAACAGTTTGCGTATGAACCTGTCAGTGACTCCTCGACTTCAAAACTATGTATTCGTAATTCTAAACTTAATTATGATGTAACCGTATAATTGATGTAGTCGAGTAAAATTTTAATTTATCATTAATAGTATATACATTATAGAAACTGAAAGCGTGTTCAAAATATGATTACACAATTATTTTACAAATATAATTTTAGTTTATACACATTTTATATTCTCATAATTGCACAGACATGACAGTTATTTTCGAATTCAGAGTTTGTATATGAGTTGAATTCATTTATAGAATGTTGACTGTGGAGGACGTTTGCACCCCCCACACATATATTTATATTAAAAAAAATTTCTCCATATTTTGTTAATTTTGTATATGTATGCATATAGATAACTAATATTAAGCGGGCTAGGTTTACTTGTCAGGCCAACGGCAAGCAAGTAACGATCGCGTTTGCTTAATATTAAATTAATGTCCAATTGACTATATCGATAGCCAGGGAAGAGAAACACAAATCTGTAACACTTCAGTAATGGCAGGTCAGTCCTTGGGACAAAGGTCTGAAATTAGCGACTCGCAAACATCCCGTTGTGACAATAAAGACCAGCCCATCCCCGGAAAAATAAGGGACGGATTTTCGGTTACTCCACAGGCCATCCTTGGAAGAAATTTCACAAACCCCGCCAGACAGAAAAAAGTGGGGTATTAAATTTATATAAGAGGATACAAAGCAGATTTATGGGAGATTAGACTTTAGGGTACGTTACATTATTATGATGGGTGGTGGACGCAAGAGTAGATTTCATCGGAAACGCCATTACAGGGCATTCAAACATCATTATTAGTGGAGAATATTCAGCTCCAATAGTTGATTGTACGAGCATCGACGCAGAGAAGCACCGAGGCAACCTGACCGAGGAAGAAATGCAGTATCATTACCAGATCCTGGTCTACAAGTCGGTGATGTTCGCAATTTATGTTTCTCGCCCCTGGATTGTTTGAGTAATATTAAATTTTCGGTGCCAAGTTTTTGAGTTCAGTAAGCAGCCGGCTAAATGATGTTTGTGAATTAATGTTTTATTTAATTTCTTTTCAATATTGTTCAAATTTAACTCAATAAAATTGTTTCATTTTCTTTATTAATTTTCAAACTTTTATCTTTAATAAATAATCAATCCATCACCACATAACAGAACGTTTACAGTTGGTTAGTTCACGAATTATCTAAGTTTTACGTTTATGGAGTTTAGGTTTTCTTATTTTGATAATCTATGCTAAAGAAACTAATTATTATTTGTTATACTATTTATATACTTATAAGTACACTAGTGAATACTTTTAAGACATTGTAAACAATTGAAAAGCATACTAGAGGGGCATTAGTAGGTCCATTTTTACTAATGAAAGAAGATTATTTTAGACATCTTTTTCTTGAAAGAATTTACAGATAAAGCAATGAAATCTCAACAGATTATTTTTAGCATTATAAAAGGCATGAGAAAACAGAATAAATGATTAATTATCATTATTAATTTATTAATCAAAATCTGTTATGGTTAATAACAGACGTTTTTATTCAAAATTATTAAATATTTTGTATTTTATTATGCTTCTGTACACATGCAGCAAACATAAAATAAGATTTGAAAAATTTGCTGCTGCATCAATTTTTTTTGAGAGACAGAGGTGCCGAAAATCATTATATCAACGTAGTAAGCCTATTCAGTCCAAGAATGGTCTGATGCAACCCACCACGCTAACCTATCTTGCGCAAGCTGAAATAGCACATCGCACATCCATCCTGTTCATCTTACCGTATTTCGTCATTGGCCTCCCTATTCTGTTCTTACCCCACACACTTCCCTTTTATGATAATTTTACAAGACCCTCATTTCTTAAAATCTGGCCTATTAATCTATCCCTTCTCTTGGCCTACTTCCTCCTTATTATTCACTGTTCCCCTATTCTGTTAAGAACTCCTTGTTAGTGATTCCATCCACTCATCTCAGCATTCTCCTATGGCACCACATTTCAAAGACTTCCATTCCTTTCCTTTCTGCAACTCCTATCGTCCACGTTTCACACCCATACAACGCTACAATCCACACGAACATTTTTAGCAACAATTTCGTAATATAATGTATATTACCCGTAAGTAAATTCCTCTTTTTCGTGAAGGCCTTCCTTGCCTGTGATATCCTATTCTTTATGTCAGCTGTACTTAACATCCCTAGTTATTACGCTTCCCAAGTAGCAGCATTACTTACCTTCCATGAAAATATCCCTTCCCAATCTAACACCATTTCTTATTCCACTGTTTCACTTACTACAATCAATTTCTTTGGTTTCTCTCTATTATACTCATAAGACTCCTCCTCATGTATTATTATGGTTTCCAGTCTTCTTCAGACTCGCCTAACACTACATATAACGGCAAAGCGTAAGGTTTATATTTCTTGTCTTTGCAGTATGATTCCTTTTCCATATTCTGTTCTAGTCTTCATCGCCTGTTATATGTTTAGTTAAAGAGCATGGCGACAGACTTCATCCTTACTTACTCTTTTCTTGATCTTCTATTCTAATTACTGCTGCCTAGCTTCTGTAGAGGTTATGTATAAGTCGTAATAATATTTTGAGGGAACCTAAATGAGCACAAACAGGATGCAATACTATCCATTCGGCCAGTGTGTGAAGACGAATGTCTGGTTTAGCTCATCGGAAACTAAGCAGTTTCAACTCGCATTCTGTCCCCGGCGTGCGCATGCAAGTCAACTACTTTTGACAGCCATTTGTAAATTCTAATTAGAACTAAACTTCAAAACTGGGTGGGTTTATGGATGAACATTTACCTGTCCTTGGGAAGTTCTGAAGGCTCTGGACAGTCCTACCTTTGATTGTCGTCTAGGGAGGAGGTCCTGTTCTACTCCTAGCTTTTTCTTCTAATACACTTAATTTAACTTCTGAGTGTTGCGTTATTAATTAAATCACCTGTCCCTGATATGATTGTCAAGGCAATCACGAAACCAAAATCTATCCTATCTTCCTTTCCTTTAAATTCTTCCTTTTCATTCTAATCGATAGTCAATCGATACACAAGAAAGCCTCCTTTGTCGTTATTTTATTCCAGTTCTCGACATCAAGCCCTTTTCTAAATCTACAAATTTACAATCTACCGGTTTTTCCTTATCCTGTCTTATAAAACTAGACGCAAGATCAATATTGCTTCTCTTGTCACTACATTATTCCTAAATCCAAAGTGATCTTCTCCTAACTCGCATTTTATTTGACGTTCCATTCCTATATCCTATGTTCGCTAATATTTTACATGCACGAGATACTTAACTATTTGGTTTGTGCTGTTCGCCTCAGTCTTTTTCACTATGGGTAGAATTATGTTGTTACTAAAATCTTCTTGTATTCTTCCTGTTTCGTATATTTCGCAAACTATCCCGAATAGCCATGATATTGCTTCTTCGCTCGATCTTCTTAATAACTCCTCTTTAGTGTTATCAATTCCTGGCACTCAGGTCTTTCAGCGCCCTGTAAAGTTCTGTCCTTAAAATGTTGTCCCCAAACTCTTCATTATCCACCTCCTCTACTTTATCTATTACTGGCTGATCTAGATTTCCATCTTCCTTCATTCTGATTTTTCTTCTTTATCCAGAATTTGATCTCATCCGCTCTCCTGATGTTCTTTCTGATATTGTTTACTCTCTTCGAATGTTTCTTCGATTTTCCTTATAAGTTGCGCCTATTTTCCCTTTTACCATGAAAACTTTAACCACTAAGCATTTCTCTTGTAGCCAAGCTTCTTTGGCTGCTTTGCACTTCCTATATATCTAATACTTCAAGCTTTTCTACTGCTCTTTACCATTTTCATCTATCGCGTTTTTATATTTATGCCTTTCGTCAATCATTTTTATAATTTCATGTGTTAACCATGCTTTCCTATTGGTCTGAGCTATTTTTCCTATTTTTTCTCCTGCTGCTCTAGTTATTCTACCTTTAAGAGTGCCCACTTCTCTTCTATATTGTTTCTTTCTCCTTTCTCTATACTCTTCTTTTATATCTTCTTTGTTTTAATCCCTTCCTTGAGTTTCTTCATTTTCAGCCTGCAATTGCAGATTAAAAAAGATAAATTGAAGTATTGTCCTTAACTATTTAATATTTCAGGGTACTGCTACTATTGGTTTAATCTAGAGGTTTAAATATACATATTATTTTTAATAAAATTAATAAATAATTATGTTTTATTCGAAAAGTTATTTTATTTCAAATTACAATTAAATTTTATATTTTTAATTGGGAAACCATCGTCTTATGCACTTCGTTCGATATTATTTTAAGAAACAAGTAGCTTACTACTGTTTTAATATTGGAGAGAAAATTCTAGATTAAAATTATATTTATTTTGTTAAAATATTACTAATTTTTATGTTTTCTTAATTTAAATCATTGCTTGTAATTTTAGTTTTAAATTAAAGAAAAAATAATTAATTCCATATATCAAGGTCAGGCAAGTATCATACGAAGCAAATATCGTGAAATTATAAAATGATAGTAGGACATTTTCTGGAACTATAATATTTTGTGTGTTTTATTTAGCTTTTTGTGGAATGTTAAATTTATTTTGAAGCGTTCAAATTTCTGATGAACGTAATGGTTTTTCTTTATTTGTCTTTCAAATGTCCCAATTTAATTTCCGTGAACACGTCCCGTAAACTACATAAAATGATGATTTATATGCTCTTTCAAGTCTTTGACTAAACGCTCATCTATTTGTGAGCCGATATCATTGTTTGCCGACAAATGGAAGTCTGAGTACATATCAGTGGAATAATTAGCGCTGAATCGATAATTGGAGTTTACTATGGAGTGCTGGAGGCGTGTTTCCCTGACAAGGCCTTCCGCTAACAGTCGTGATTGCGAGAGGGAGCTTAATCAACTCAGCTGACACTGCCCGCAGAATAGGTGAGGAGGGGTTAGGCTTCAAGGACCAAATACCATACCTTATTAACCCTTACTAAGTGTGTAGGCGGCACATATCTCCCTGCGATAAAGAATTTATGTATGAATAAGTGTAATAAATATTTTTAAGATTGCATGAACCGTAAAAATTTTAAGGATACAATTCATTTACTATCGAAACATTCAATAAGGTTCACAGTTAGCCTCCTGTAAAAGGTAATTTAAAATATTAACTACTCTGAAATATTTTATTGTGGGAAAAGTGGGGATAGTTTCATTTGTTCCGACAGTGCTTCGCTATCGAAAACATTCATCTAACCTAGTACTGATACACGTCAATGAAGAATTAAATGGAACCCCCCCCCAATATATATATATATATATATATATATATATAACATGTAGTAGGGACATTCCATCTCATGTGGCCTAGGGGTTTCAATGAAAAAGGGAGATATTATTTATTTTATAATAATGAAAAATAGTTATCAATGTAAATTACACTGAATTTAAATATTTATTAATTATTAATGTGCAATGATTGATTGTAGTTCTAATTTGTATAGCTCACCTTTCTTTATAATAAACACAGCAGATAAATATTTACAAAAAATAATTAATTTCCTTACAAATAAAATTCTAGATCTCTACACTCAGGGTCAAATGATATGGGTCTCATCTTAGAGAGGAAATATTTCATAAAAATATACTCGGACTTGACAGTATAGGAAATCAGCAAAAATGTTACAGAGATAATTACCCTGTCAGCATAATTTGAACCTAGCGGCGACTTCTCCTGTTTGCACACTTCCTCGTATGACTACGGTTTCTTCTCGATCACGCCTCATCTGCCGCTGCTATTGGCCCTGGTTCAGGAAAATATACAGTCTTCGCCTAGTCTCCTCAGACTATTTATTGAATAATGTGATAATCTGAGGAGACATCACAAAATCTGCCACGATTTTATTATCATCTGATCAATAGTTTTCGACCCATCAATCGCTCGTCTCTTCTGTCATTTGCAAGGGTTGTTAGTACTTCTTCCCAACATTTTTAATTCATACCCCGAAGGTGGCAGGTAGAGATATTAACCAATCAGATTTATTGTTACTCTTCTCTAAGAAGAATAGTTTGCCCCTCTCCTCCAAGGAAATCGACGGTCCCCATATTCCAGAGGCCTTGTAGCTCAGTAGAAACCGGTCCAAGTTTTTCCTATTTATGGAATTTTAAATTGCATAAATATTTCGGCATGAGCATGTCGCTGGCCAGGAAGAAGGTTTTTTTGCCGAGCGCCGACTTGGTGGCGCGGAATAAAAACAAAGAGACAGCGGTTGACGCTTGGGCTATAAAGTTAAGACACCTCGTCGCCGGTTTCGGAATTTCCTAATCTGTCTGAGATTTGGTGACCGGGTGGCGTGTGTTCCCCAAATGTATCAAGGGATATTATTGGAGAATATCCATCCCTGCCACCTTGGTGATAGGTGTCGCATGAGTGGGGACGAAGTTTTAAAAGAGGTCGGCGGAGAGTGAACTTGAGAGATGGAGAGATTGACGGTGACACAGATAGGTCGCGATTGACGAGTGCAGTTGCAGCACCGGTGTAAATTACGGACTGATCAGTCGAGGAGGCAGCGGATAGAGGAGGCGTTAACAACGAGGGAAGAAGGAGTGAAAAATAGGCGTTTTCCTCAATTCCGGCCGTGCGACTTTGTGCTATTGTCTACCAGCCATCAACAACAAGGAAGTTCCAGTGGCCTCTGCATCAAGACGCATATGAAAACATCACAGGTTCGTCAACGAACGGAATATTCTGCTGCACGTGGTCACCCAAACAATAATTACCCATGAGAACTTTACAATCATTCCCTTTTAATAACTTTATATTTGTACATGTTATATTCTCACCGGATCCATTTTAAAACTATTATTTTCATTTAATAAAAGTACATATTAAACCTTAATTATTAAATACATTAAATAATAAATTACACCCCCCATCATTTACAGCCTAATACCACTGGCGCCCAAATGTCTGACTTTTATTATCCCTGTTTGCCAAAAAATGACTTTTTTCTTTTAACTGTGAAACCGCCGTAGTCCGAGTAGTTATGTTTGATCGTTACAGGGTCCCCGCGCGACAATGTTGATACAATTCTTAAAGCTTGTACTATGAAGCCTTATACGCACATACGCAATTCTTCAGTTAAAAATATGCATTTCTGGCTTCAGCAGGGTTTTTATGTTGCTTCTTTTTATGACGGGAAGTGGTGGATTGGAAGTATTAGAGGAGTGTGGTATGAACAGTATGATTATTTTATTTTACTGACCTACGAAACAGGATAATTTTTGGGTGATATTTCGGGTCCATCAACAATGTCTACTGGCCACCATTATAATTTACCACATTTTGCGACTGCATCATTAACAAAATACAGGCGATGAAACAGCAAAATGTTGTGAATTTTCTGAACTTGCTTACATATAGTTTGGGAACCATGTAGACATTCAATTATAATAAATTCATATAAAATATACATTTATATAAACGTCAAATTTGGGTACGGCAGGAAATATAAATAGCCTTGGTTTGTCTCGCCTGACTTCGGCCATCTGGTTGTCAATAATTCATCCCTCTGAAAAACCTTGCGTTTTTCATTTGGCGTCAATTTCACGCAAGTATATCGTCTGTAAAGCTGTAAATCCTCTGACTTGTACACACTCATGCGAAGTACAATATGAAATACTATATTTATCTCAGTAAGATTCCTTGAATATTCGTAAAAAAAGCCTAATTTTCTTTCGGTCATTTTGGGTGGGCCACAATTACTGGAAATTAGATTTTTGTTGCTTTTCTGTATTAGTTTCGTAATATATGCATAAGGTTTATCTTAAAAACGAATTTTCATGGTCGATTCTTTAATAACTGCCGCAATATTATAGCTCAAAATTGGGTCAACGTCGAGTGACGAACGACTGTCTTCTACGATAAAGCCCGTATCTCAGCCAGAAAAGCATATTTTGAACTAAAGTTTTGTTGACATTAATCTAAGGCCTCATAGTCCTAAATCTAAAATTTTTATTAAAATTTGAAACGATCGCGCAGTACTCGATTTTTTAAATTAGGTCACTTGACATGACCAAGTAGTAAACATCTTAATTCAAACGATGCAATGAAAAAAGTAATAAAATAATTAACATATATGATTTTTTTTGGTTTTGAGAAAATAATAATAGGAAACCGAAGCTATTTAATACCAGTTTATAAGTTTACATAGTTCAATTTTATGATACTTTTTTCTGCAAGGAGGATTTTTAGTAAATAGAGATAGCTTTAAGGTACTGTACTTGGAAAAATCAGGTATGTAAACTGCGGAATTTGTCTCTCGATTTTGGCTGGCGTAATCTGGCTGATGAAATGATAATGGACGTCTTGCCTGGGCTGGTGACCACTGACGTTCCAAAAGAGCCATAGTCTACGAGTATCTCTCCCCAGTTGTTGAATTACTTCAATTTCCTCCCTCCTCTTTCAGCTTTGTACTTTTCTCCAACTCATGAACTCATCCAACACTATTAACGGCCACGTTTCACATTCACTCTACGATTTTCCATAAATTTTTATCTAACTTCTGCCACTCCTTCCTTCCATACCTGTTTTATTTTCCAAAATTCTTCTCTCATCAATAACTCCCTCAGGATACTTGAGACAAGGTCAGTGTCATATTGTTTGTAGTAAGTCACATAGCAGGCTCGTATGATACGTACCTGTATTGCCTTTTGCATGACATTATATTCTTACCACATAGCATCTTAAATCGATAACATGTTAAAATATAAAGAGCGTACACATTTGCGGGCTCAAATTATTATAAATATGTATACATTTCGAGTGCACGGAATATTCATGTATTCTATGCATCCTATATACAGTGTAATTCTTAATACTTTTAATAATGACATTACTTTCCTAGTATTTGCATCAGGTTTAACGAATTAGAATTAAGATCAAGTTGGGTGACTTTTTCGTAAGTCATTAGTGTGATGAGCAGTCTCACAGCAAGTAATAGAATTCTTTCTTGTCTATTACAAATTTGAATTAACTGTTTCGTGTATAAGAAATATAGAAATGAAATGATAACAATGTATTGATGAAAAAAACACTATAATCTACACATATACGATTATGCAAGAAATATATTAATCAAATTATATATTCAAGAAGATTGAATTTTTTTTAAAAAAGCTTAATTTCAATTAAATACGAAAGAAAAAGAATTTATAGTTTGATTTCTGAAATGTTATATATTAAAACTAATGTTAGCTATAAAGCAAGACACTTCTCAATTAAATAAATTGTATAATTAATTATTGGATTGTCTTTGTATCAATTTTTTGGTTATACTTTTATTTTTATTGTAATTATTCCTGTTTTTAGGTTTTGTTTTAAATATTGAAAAAGACTGAAGGTTTTGGTCGAAACGTCTATATAGTATACGCTTTAAATTCTTGATCAAAAATGTTATAGTTAGTTGTAATAAGGATCGTTAATTATTATTTAATCTACTTTACTTACAGACTTTGATTGTAATTATAAACCCAATTTCGCAATTAAATTTGAACTTCACATAATAACGTTAAATTTTTATGAGAATTATGAAGTATTTAGGTGACCTCAGACATCTCTAATGGATGTATGCTATTAAACCGATTCTTTATTCATATTATGTGTCCATTAATGAAATTAAATTTTAATGAGTAATCAAATAATATTATTGAATATAAGCATATCGAAAAATTTAAAAACCAATGAATTTAAATCCCTGGCTGTAATATAATATTAATATTAAAGTATGTTCTCCCGGTGAATCTGTTGAAGATAACGTTCTCTGAGGACGATGACGAAGCTAGTCATGGAAACTTTGTATTATCCATACGAACTGACCCGGGTTGAAACCCGACAACGCTATCTTCAACATAATATTAATGTTTTTAGATGATTACCCATTTTCAATTGTAGAATGATTCAAACTAATTTTATTACTTAAGTCTTCATTTTCATGAACGTAATTATTTCCGTTGTTAAGTAGTAATGTAATATTTACACATCCATTAAAGGTAAACGTAAGCATCATATGGTTTGCAAACGTTATGAAAAAGGACAGAGTTTCAATAAAAATCAGTTCAGCAGTGCACTAATAAGTGGATTAAATCTTAATGGGGACGGGCAAAATCAGCTTTATAAATTCAAAAATTCTTCTGAATGGTTGAAAATTTGTTTCAGCCTATAAAAGGCCGCTACTATAACTCTAAATAATTTATGAAAGCTGTGGGTGGATGTTTTAAAAAAGAAATGTGATTATGGATTAATTGTGGCCGGACGACAAAATGGAAGTTAAATATTTAATTCATGAATTGTAAATGTTACTTATCATTTAGAAATAAATTTTTTCAGCAGTAAAAGTTTTTATTTGTCTATAACGAAATAGTGTAAAGGGATGAAACCCTTCAATTTCATCGGTCCTGACAAGTTTTTACTGCTAATGTCAACTTGTCCACATCCACTACTCAATTTCATGCGCTAACAGCGAGTGCCCTAATCCAATTTGATTGCTACATTTACCAATTATACTGTCAGAATAGCAAATCATAAAATGTCGATTTTTGTGGTCACAAAATTTATCTCGTTGAAGTACATTTTCGTGGAGTTAGATAAAATGCGTGTAATTGACGTGTTTTGGCTTCCTGTCACCATCATTTATAATAAGCATCTGCGAGTGATCCTTGAAATCACAATTACCCCTTCGCGTTTGGCGTACATGGATATATACTATTATTTGTTTAGAAACGATCTATCGACAATCGTGAAGTATAATTTCGCGTATCGCAATTTCAAGTAGGAAAGGCGCAGAAACTAAAATTGCGTCTAAGACGCTTTTAATAATTTCTAATTAATTGTAGATGTAAGACAATTTAGTACATTATATTTTCCTCGACGAAGAGTATAAAATGAAATTATAAGCAGATGTTAACTGTTAACATGATATAAAACTACCGAGTTTTCAAAAATAAAATCCTAATAATATATAGCAAACAACTTCTTGGTTTTGCAAAATCAAACCAAACTACAGTCTCAAATTTTATGATACTTTTATGATAATATTTTTTCCTTATTTTTATCAGTCACTTAAATAACCAATTTTTGATTTCTAAATTTATTTAAATTTTTAAAAAAAACAGTGCAAAATGTATTTCTGTAATTGGTTTAAAATTATGACAATATAAAACAAATTAGTTTTTTCCAATGATTTAATATTTAAAAATTTCTCATATAATTTAGTATGTTTATAAAATTTCTAACTTTCTTCCTGGATTTTACGTGATTCCAGACTATGGTGGCCTACACAGAGCATTTATCGAACTTCCGAGTTCCAGAAGTTCACACTCATGTGCTCACCAATCACAATCGGCAACATACAACCACGAATTGTCAAACATTTACATCGAAAATCTGTTGTGAGTCCTGAAATTGTAAATTTAGCCACGTCGAAATTGAAATGTGAAAAGTGTCGATATTAATCGTAATATTCAAATCGAATCTTGTAGAACGAGATTTGATAAGTTTCAGTCCAATTCAAAAAATTTTTAATTTTAACTAAAAATACTGATTTACTCTAAAACTTCAGATATATCTTCACTTTCCTTTCTGGAATTCATACCATTATTGTTTTTAAAAATGTATATAGATTCTAAAATCCTTCTTTTAATTATATTATTATCTTTATGTATAATTTTTACATTATCACAATCAATATTAGGTTTGAGGTTTAAATGGTGTAGTGACAAGGCTGTCTTTGTTTTAGTATTGCTATTAGCATTGTTTCTATGGTATTCAGGTTTGTTCCTGTGTGTCCGATAATTTTTGTTCCAGTCATTGCAATTTTGTTCTTTTACCGTAATTTTATCTTTAAGTGTAGTTAAATAATTTTTTGTTATGTTGTGTGTGTTATTGTTTGTTTCTTGTCTAACTACTTCATTATCATCTATATTATTTAATTAAGGTGTTTTGTTATCTATTGGTTTAAAAAAATGAGTGATATTCTGCTATTTTTGGTTTTGAGATTATTAGTATATTTAATTTGTTAATCATTATTTACCACTTTATTATCTGTATTATTATCAGGTTTATTTGTACTGCCATTATTTTTTTTATTTATATTATAATGTATTTATCAGTTTTTTGGGTTAATAATTATTGAATAGTATCTCAGATATAATTTTTTAATTTCCTTTTAACTAAATTTAATAAATTCCCTGAAAAAATTATTTCAACTTTTATTTTAACTGTTGTTGCAACGCAGGAGCTTTCGGCAATTTCTGCCATATTCATCTGAGAAATATTCACAAATATATAAAACATGTTAAAATCAGTCATTACGTAATAGTTACTGTTACAGCATCTGTGAGTTATTTACCTGGTAAAACAATTTCTCTAATAGAGAATTGGTACCCTGTAGAATTTATAAAAGACATATGGAACCTATGTACGAATGAAGTTATTACATATAAGAATGATGAGGAAAACAATAATGAACATGGGCACCAATCTTGCATGGAAAAAATGAAAGAATAGATCTAAATGAAATGGAAAGCTTTAGAGGATTGTACAAGTATTTCAAAGTAGTAGAAAATGGTGAAACAAATTGCCGTATCAATATAAATTATACTAGAAACAATAAGAAAGAGGAAACAGATAAAATTGAAATAAATAAGAATGAAAACCGTAATTATAAATATTATGGGGTTCCTTGTATAAAAGGTTTGTCTAAAACGTATGTGGGTTATTAAATAGTAATGGTTTTTATTAAATAAAAATGGCTCTAAAGCCGGTAAATAAAATAAGTACATACATAGACACGATGAAAGATAAAATAGATAAAGAAATGATAAGTCACTGTATATAAATGCATGATATACATATATATGATAAATTGTATTCATTGTAATGCAAAATATATTGGTATGACAGGAATGAATATGAAGGATAGATTATGCCATCATAAGAGCAACAAGAAAATAAATTCTAAAACAAATACGTGTGAAAGAAAGCAAACTTAGTGTGATAGGAATAATTTCAGGATATTACAAATTGAAAAATGCAGAACAAAAGTGATTCACTGGAGGGGATATACATTCTCAAAAATATAAATTGTACATTAAACGAAAGAAATGAAATAGAAAGCGTAGACACACTACGAAAATTGCCTAAGTTTAATAAGTGAAAGAAATTAACTTGTATAGTTAAAATAAAGTATTATATTATTTTGAATACATTATAAAATCATTGAACTTTGTAATGAAACAGACATAATTGAACTGTAAGTTTTATATAATTTGACTACGTCCAAGATGATTGGAGAACTGCCGGACGTATTTCCCAGTCGGGGATTAAAGAAATTGGAAGGGAAACCTTGTAGAGTACCGTGATATCTCCGCATCAGACAGAAATTGTTGCGTCCCATGGTTTTCCGAAGGAAGATTTCCTATTAAAATATCTTTTATTTTCTATTACCGCGAATTTTACCTCAGATATTGTTCATTCTATTATTTTCCATAATAATACGGCTCACGCTTTACATGATCATCGTATATAAATAATAATTTATATTGGAACCGTCCGTTCCATATTTGGAAAGATTTCCTTATTTCTTTATTGATTTCCATATCCCTAATAATTGTTGTATGTTCCATTTACCTTCCAATCAGTTCAAATAAATCACATTGTTACTTAAATCAGAATCTAAGAATAGATATAATAATAATCACGAAATAAAATTATTAATATTATTTTTAAATTACTTTAAATTTATTTCCATATTAATACCATTTCTAATAAACTAAAACAAACCATAAATATGGTTCTAAAGAAACATTTTAGAAATTTAAGAATTATTAATTAGTCCTTCATTATTACGTATAAATTGAAACTTAAAACTCATGTAACAGCTAAGAGCTCATTAGAAATACAAAATTTGGAGACTTAGTTCCAGTGACCTGAGGTGAACAGACGTACATCTTGGTATTCCGGATGGAATTGGGACTTGGAAAATTTCTCTGCAATTGTATTAGGGTCAGCGCAAGTACGCTGAAACATCGAAATTTTGACCCGAATTCTTCCACATGATAACGAGGCGGTCGCTAATCTGTGTATGGGTGTGCATCCATCCATTCCGTGGAGTACGGACCGACAGCTGGTGACTTCTGCTTGCCGTGACAGTGACGTCTTCAGGGCCATCCCATGGTCGGACCTGGCGAACGGGTCTACCAGGGATATTACGGTTAACATCGCGATCTCCTGCCGCTGCGCTGCGCTTCTGACACAGCAGACAAGAGCTGCTGTCTCGCAGACTTCGGACACAAGTGTATAAACAAGGTCAAGTCATGTCTATGTTATTGTAACATTATTTAGACACTAGAGTACTGTGAAATCAAATTGTAAATCGTTGCTCTAATTGACCTGAATTCAATTCTAACTCATACCTGAAATGGCAGAGTAAATAATCATGATAGAAATATATTTTATTTGTATGTTGTATGTGCGTGCCTATTTTAAGCCCGTTTAATGATGAACTATTTAGAAACCACAGTAAATGTAAACATATTGTCATTGTAAATACGTGTTTAATAGATAATCGTTTAATTGAATGGATTAGGAATTTTTTTTAAATAATCGCGTACTTAGAGTCCGGGTAAATGAAGAACTATCCGATCCTATAGAAATTACATCTGGTGTACCACAGGGAAGTGTAATCGGGCCAATAATTTTCTTGGCTTTTGTGAATGACCTGTCAACGGGAATAGATTCTAAAATTAAATTGTTCGCGGATGACTGCATAATTTACAAAACTATAGAGAGTATAAATGATGAAATCGCTCTTCAAGCAGATTTAGATAAAATATATCAATGGACAGAAATTAATAAGATGAAAATAAATCCATCTAAGAGTAAAACAATTATTTTTACTAAAAAGAAAATGGTCATACCCGGGGAATATAAAATAGGAAACGAAAAAGTGCCGCTTGTAGAAACGTGTAAATATCTAGGTGTAACTTTTAATAAGAAATTAAACTGGGGCGAACACGTAAACTTAGTAGCGCGGAAGGGATGGAGTCGTTACACTTCATAAATAGGATATTGAAGAAAAGTACAAGACAGGCCAAGGCTGCTGCTTACACTTCTCTAGTTAGACCTATCATAGAATACGGGGCAGCAAGTTGGGATCCGTACAGAGCGGAACACAGCAATGCTCTGGATAAAATTCAGAAACGGGCTGGGGTTTTGTGTGGGGGCGAAACTTAATGGGAACCACTCGGTGATAGGAGGAAAAGGACTAGACTTCGGGCACTGTACAAAGCTTACACGGACTAACCGCCTGGTCAGAAAAATGGGAGTGGCTGACTACCAAATTTATTCTCCAAAAATGACCATAATATAGGAAAGGGACCAGAAAACGGATGTGGGCAAATATTCCTTCGTTAACAGATCGATAAGGGACTGGAATGCCTGCATGGGTACTGGAGGCTTTCCCTAAGAATATTTTCAAAAATAAGTTACAAACCGTGAAAAGTTAGGAACTTATTTTGTAAAAAAGGGAAGGGAAATATTTTATAATTGTAATTGTAATTTTTTTTCTTTAATTTATTTTTGTACTTTATTTACTAAATATGTTCTAATTTTATTATACTGCCACCGGGCAAATGCCCTCCTGTAGTGATGTGAAATACAATAAAGTGGCAAAGCGAAGGATTTATGATATATTATTGAAAACCTTTCTGTGAATTAAACTCAAACCAGTGTTTTCAGATTTATGAATTTTTTGTCTTACATGCAACGGATGATAAAGAGGACCCTGAGTGGAGACCCTATTGCTTATGTATTTAATCCTCTGAGAATTTGGTGTATTTTTTCAAATTAATGAACAAAAAAATGTTCGTCATTGGTAATTCATTAATCGTATAATCCTTCGTAAATTGTATATTCATATACTTGTAATGTTTGTGTTTGAATTACGCTTCGTAAATATTGTTTAATTAATGATTATTATATTCCTTATATTGCCTTTCCTGAGATCGAACCTCCTTCCAAAGCAAGATTCGTTCCTAAGAACCTCGAAACCAGAACTGCTCAACCGATTGAACGAACCGAAAACGTTACAACACATAAATTTTCAAGCTTTATTACAAAACAATTTAATGCAATATAATTATTATTTAAATAATTTGAGATAACATGTACCCTTCAGCATTCCCTGTCTCTAATTCTGCTGTTAGGATCACACAATATCGATAACCCTAATGTAGCATGGCCCAAAACAGTGCAAGAAAATGAAAGATGAAATTACTTAAAATTACTTTTACACCACGGTCGAAGGATTTATTGATTTCGTAACATAAATAACAAAAAACCACCACGATGTAAGTAAGAAAATCGTAAAAACAGACGATCAATTGATAAATCTGGCATACTAATCTCTTCATTAAACAAATCTATTTGGGTTAGTGTGTTACCTTAACTTCATTTTGAGATGTAGGGATCTGATGTCAAGAAAATATCTAATTACTTCAGTTGGTCTGCAAATCATTAAAGGCACATTGCGAAATTGGAGTGGCACGTGATCGGTTTATCAATTCTCTAGTAGTCTTTTTCCCAGTATCCGTCACAATGACGGCACAAACAACCATGCCCATGACTGAATTTGAAACCGGGACCTCTGTGTTGTGAGGGACACCACATGAGGTTGGCTAGTTATAAAATAGAATTATTTTGTCTCTACCACCTTTGTTCCTAGCTTACAGGGTAAATTTTGCTCATTTTTCACAATAACATGGTCCATGAAACCTATTTTTCGTAGTTACCTGAGAAATATTTACGTCAACATTTTTAGTTTAAAAATGGTTCGCCTTAATTGAGAGAATGCTGAACAGTGACATGTCTTGGCATCTTGGGAATAAGTGCCGATGTATTAAAGTAAACATTTTCTCCTTTACTACTCTCATTACAAAATTAACATTTTGTTAGATAATTTTAATACATCATAGTTAAATTCTTCAATGTAAATTCAATAATCTTTTCGACTTAGGCACTCAAGGAGAAATATGAAGTAATGTTTAATTTTAAGCCTGAGGAAGTCTCAAAATGGAGATGAATCGTCGCTTTTGTTAATAAATAGTTATATATTTAATGCTGACTTTTTTGGTCATTATTTATTTATTTATAATTCTATTTGTTTGGCCACTACAGCTTTAGTAGGGTCTTGGCCTTACGGCCAGACTCTCATCTTCCATGATATATTTAGGAATTTCTGGAGTGGCATGTTGTCAGCGTAACAAAATTCGTTCAGTGTTATGCCCAGTTTCCAGTTTCCATGACAATGACAAGGAGAGATTTCCATCCCCATGCCAGGATTCTAACCCGGAAACTTTATGGTGCGAGGCGATGACTCTAACAAAAGCATCACAAAATAGGGAAATTATATAGTGTTTTTAATTCAAATACTGAAATAGCATGTAAATAATATAGTTTCCAAAGATTTAGTTTTGCTACCGAAACATCCAGGGGCAGAAATCATTTTAAATATTTGTTGTGGTAGCAAAAAAGTCTTTAAAAGTTTTACTAAATTTTGTTTTTCTATTTTCTTTCCATATTACCTTAGGTTTAGGATAAAAATAAAGCACGAAATTTTTCGAATTTAAGTAGAAAAACTGACATTTTACTGATAATTTTCATGATTTCCACTTGGGGACGGCAGTTAATGGCATGTCATAATTTTTGTCTATATTATATTTTATAATATGTAATGTAATAATTACTGTAAGACTATATTTTTATATTTAAATAAATAAAATAATTATCAACTAATAACAAATGCAATATATAAAATTACATGCTATGACACTTTTACACCACCCACATGTAATCCTACATCACATTTTATACATTTTCTAATTTTCTTTTCACAAATCGCACATTTTCGTTGTGTCTATGGTAGAGAATGGTATGGTAAGAGAATACCTAAAAATGTTTTCCGACACTCTTTGGAGAAAGTAAATTGATGTTGGCTATTTTGAGCAGCATATAGCACACAGTTGCTTACAATTGCATACTGAATATAATCATCAAAGAGGAACTCAAATATTTCAACGAGGTATTTCCCCCTCAGTTTGGTTATCATTCGTCATTGTTATAATCAAAAGCAGTAAATGATGCTTTTACTAATTAGATGATATCATCTTTTTTCTGTTTTTCGGAACTTCTTTGGATGGAATGCCTTGTATTTCAATGGGCCCGAAACATCAATGGGAACAGTACCTTCCAATATAATTTCATCCAAATCTTCTTCGTCTGACAAACCATCCACATCATCAGGTGCCATAAAAGTATATCCACACAATCTTTTGGCTCTTCGGTACCATCAAAATCATATTCATCTACTTAGTTCTCTAGATCCTTTAATGATAAAAGTCTTTTACTACCCATAATGACACTGAAATACAAAGGAACATTTTGTACCATGTACCTACTATAATGCATGCTATTTACAGTTCGTCCCAATTGGAGTTCAATTTGTTTTTTATAATAAAAAATCGTAATATATTTTTACAATTAAAATGATGAATAACGTACTTATAACACATGTATGCATTACTTTTAAATGTAAAAAAGGTAATATTTCAGACATTTATAGTTAAAATATCACAAACAAAATTGATAAATGAAATATCCAGCAACTTACTGGTAAAATTCCACTTCAATGAGCAATATTTACTTAAAATAATAACGAAAGTTATCAAATTAATCGCTTCGTATAGAAGCACACATTCCTAACGACACATAGAGTCCGAAATTATTACAACTGTCAAATTGGTGTAGCTAGCAAATTAAAAAGCAGCGGTCTCAAAATGGGACCCACGGTAAAAAACGGGATAATGAACTTAATATGTCCCGAATGTTGGGGATGAAACGTCTTTTATTTTGAATTAACATTCTTATGTTACTGAGTTTTGGCCAATTAATTGTATTATTTTTATAATAATAAGTCAGATTAAGCTAAATATTTTATTTATAAGACCATTTCCTAACTTAATGAAGAATATTGTTAAATAAAGTTTTAGTTTGTCCGTTACGAAGACATGTTTAAGGTTTTATAGCTATGATACAACCACAGAGTCTTTGTATCTATAACAGACTAATAATTATTTCAAGTATAATCTCAACAAAGGAATAGTAATGTTGTGGTATTCAGTCCTAAGACTGGTCTGATGCAACCCTACATGCTAGCCTATATTGCCCAAGCCGTTTGATTTCCTTACAACTAGCACAACCCACATCCTCGCTAATCTGTTTAACGTATTCCATCCCTAGCCACCCTCTTCTGTTCTGTTCTAATGCTGATTTTACAAGACCCTTGTGTCTTAAAACGTGGCCTATTAATCCTTCTGTTAATCAACTTCCTCCATATTGTATGCTTTTCCCCTATTCTGTTTAGAACTTCCTTGTTTGTGAATCTATCCACCCATCTGATTTTCAGCATTCGTCTATAGCACTACATTTAAAAGGTTTCTATTCTTTTCCTTTCCGGAGCTCCTATCATCCACGTTTCGCACCCATATAACGCCACGCTCTGTACGAACATTTTTAGCAACGATTTCCTAATATTCACACTTATGTTACCCGTAAGTAAATCCCTCCTTTTCGCGAAATCTTTCCTTGCCTGTGCTATCCTACACTTTATGTCTACTATACTTTTATCATCTCTAGTTATTACGCTTCCCAAGTAGTAGAATTCCTTAACTTCCGTCAAAATATCGCTTCCCAATCTAACAGCTGTCATTATACCACTGTTTCCCATACTACACTCCATTACCTTGGTTTTGCCTCTATTAATCCTCATATTGAACTTTATCTCCAAGCCTGCGTTCATGCCATTTATTATGGCTTCCAAGTCTTTTTCTAACCCCTCCCCCCAAATATAGAATAGTAATATTGGTGGGTAATAAAATTATAAAATCAAGCAGTTGTATACATTTCTTTGAGAGTTTCAAACAAGTACCTTATTGCATGTAATTGACTGGTGGTATTGAAAAAAATATCTTTTCTTAAAAAAATGATGATGTTAAACTCTTATACAGACAAAGATAGAATTTTGTACGAATGTATTATATTGCCAGACATAGGTCGGAGACTTAATTGCTTGTCCGCCGTTCGTGTGTGTTTGTGACTGTTTAATCAACGTCTGAATAAAGCCCAAGTCCCGAGAGCTCGCATGGCTAACGAGCGAATCCCGACCCGCATAGTGGTTTACCCGCCAATTGATGCTTGACATTGGCCATAATTACGGGTGGGCCTCGTTCACGCCCCGGAATGGTGCCTCGGAAATTGGCTGCTTAGAAGAGATCAATCTGCGCTTGGCGGCGCGAAAGGATTTTCCGAGGATTACCTTCCGCGAATTACTTCTGAAATGTGGGGACGCTGCCAACACGGGAGTCGCCTCCTCCGCGGAATACTACGGATTATCATCTCAGCCAAACGTGAAACTTCCATCAGCACGGTTGTGGGACGTTATTTTGTATTCCACCAAGTTCTGTTTGAAGAGCGTTTGGTTACATTGCTGATAGAATCGAGGGACATTTGCACTTCTACCATGCTATATGTCGTAAATTACTATTCCCATCTATTCCTTATCCCTTTTGTACAGAATTCCTTGATTAAACCTACATAAAGTGAAAATTTCTATGGAAATGTTTTGAATTATTTCTAAATTATAATTTATATCCCGTATTAACGTACTGATTTTAAGAAAAAAGTCGTCATTATATGATTAAAAAGAGTAACATGTAATATACCTGAAAACGAAAATGATAAAAAAAATTAGGAAGAGAAAGAGAAATGAGGAGATTACGAGTGACGACTAATTGATAAATTGGCCAACTCGAGAAGAAGACACCAATTCATGGAGGAAATGAATGGAGAAAAGGCAATTCTCGGAACAGTGAAAGGATGAAACAGTCAATAATGATTGATATATTTATAAATTTGGTTCTGTGTCTTTCTTCTAATAAAACCATATTTGCCAAGAAGAATCTCTTTTCGTGAAGGTACTGTGCATTTACTCGAATACTGTTTCAAATTATGAGCATACTTGAAATTAAACAAATTTAAATATAAATTACTCCCTACTGTAAATGTGGAGGATATTATGATGGGAACTTCTTATTTATCAGAAGAAATACTTGTACGTTGCTTCTGAAGGTCGCAAATAGTCTTGCTCTGTTCTACTGGCCTTGATTTTATAAGCACTTATTTAATGAATATTCACAAAGATTCGTTGATACATACTAAGTAATTAATTGGAAATGGAATACTTTCTTTAGGCCCTGAAAATTTAGTATGCAGTAAATCCATAGTTCAGTCCCAGTGGTGACTAGAGTTATTTTTTAAAGTTATGCTCTACAGAAACCTAAGAAACATTTATTTCGAGGATAATGACGTAAGATATTAATAATACTACAACAGAGAGTGTTACTCTGCAGAAACTTACCTAGTCCTTAATATGGTAAATTTCTAATACATTATATGTGATAGTGACTAATTTTTATAATCGGAAAGGTTTAAAAACCAAGTTGGCACATATTCATAATATGTTAGTAATTTTCATTTACACATATTTTAAAGAAACAAAATCTATTTTAGTAAAAAGCAGAACCTGACTGCCGAAATGTATGCAGATCCTTGGGGTATATTCCTCGTTGTTACGAAAGTCTTTGAAATGCCACCCTATGAATGTTTCTTTTTTAAAATAAACTTTGATTAATTCAAAAAAATCACGATAAGTCCATTAACAGTAATATTTTTTTTAGAAATTAATGCAAAACATTATATCTGTGACCTGGTGTGGCCACATCTCTATCAGCACGCATGACCCAAATTCTGAGTTTTCGGTTGAATCTGAGAGTTTCAGTTTGATGAGCTTTACCTTTGTCCCAGGGGCGTGAAACGGATTGATGAACAGTTCTCATTTCAGACAGGAATGTTGTGTTACGGCCAGAACAGCTCAAGACACGCCAGATGTGCTGATTTAGTGAGAACCAACGCGTCGTAAGGACGGAAGTTTCTTTATTTAATCGAAACCTATTACAAAATAATTCATGTGCTGCAGCAGCTGCCACTGCTAAGTCCTTTAATGAAACGCTGGACCTGACCTAGCACGAAGCAAAATATATTAATTCTTTATCGGATTCTATTTAAGAGCGGTTCGCATCGTTTCATATTAATTTTCATTGTTGCAGCCGTGAAAATATATGTTATCCAATTAAATATGGTTTAACTACAAATATTCAATGTAAGGTTATAAAACATTTGAAATATCACGAATAACCTATTTCGATTAATTTCTTCAAACGTTAGAAACATTTGGTAGCAATATTTTTCGCATAATTCATTGGAGCTTTGCAGGATATAAGTGACTCAGTATACTAAAAATAATCCAATGATATCACAGTTGTACAAAGCACTTATTTTACTCCCACAAATTAATATACACTTCTCAGCGGAAGAGAATATCGTTCACCTGAATAAAATACTACAGTTAATGTATCATGATGGCAAACTCAGATTCACAGCCATTAGTGTTGAGGTTCGGTTAAATAAATTGTTTTAGTTCCTGAATAAGATACTTTCTTCAAACGCAATATTATAAAAATAAAAGAAGTTCGTATTCCGATTTTTTAGTAAATGGTTTTCTATCTTCTTTTCGCGAGACGTCATGTGTAATTTTGCAGAGATTGAATAGAAATGAAATGGAAAATTTGTTTGAAAGTGGCTTCGAAAGTATGAGTGACAATCAATGGAGTTCGCGAAGCCCTTAGCATTCTGTGACATAATGGGATTCAAAATCAAAAATGAATTATAAATTTTCTAATTATGATTTTATAAACACGCATCAACCATTGAAGCATTTTGAAGACTGCAAAAATATTGTTATAAGAAACGGTAACTTGAAACACAATATTATAATATGAAAATAACGTAATAATCTTAAATAAAACGCTGACGGTTAATTATTAATATAATTTTGATATTAAAAGGAAAATTAAATACTAATTTCCTAACGTTAAAAGTAGAAATTTTTTCATGGTTTTCAACGCATGCAAACTTTCTATTAAATGTTTAGTTAAATTTTTTTAAATTTTGTTTCGGTGAAGCGTGGATATCATTTTATAGAACTCGTGGAAACGCCACTCAAAGTTTAGAAACAAGGAGCAGACTAGGGGGAGCATGCTCTCTGCCCATGTTCGAGTACGAGACTTTCTCAAAGTCGTGCAACCATTTACCTCGACCTTTACAGCTTTAGATTTATCCCGCTATCAAAGATGTTAAAAATTTCTGAACACGATGGGCATTTATTTTCAATGAATAGTGGAACACCTAAGACGTAGACATAATGACCACAATTTACCTTGCATTTTAAAGCTAAAGAGAGAATACATTGTTTTGTGTATTTTACAAGACCGTCATATATTAAAATGCGGCCTATTAATCTATCCCTTATCTTGGTCAACGTTGTTCGCTCCCTCCCCTTTCTGTATAGAACTTCCTCGTTGGTGATTCGAGCCACCCATCTCATTTTCAGCATTCTCCTATAACACCACATTTCAAAAGCTTCTATTCTTTTCCTTGCAACACCCATCGTCCACATTTTTGCGCCCATATAACGCCTCACTCCATACGAACATTTTCAGTAACGATTTCCTAATATTCACACTTTCATTACCCGCAAGTAAATTCCTCTATTTTGCGAAAGCGTTCCTTGCCTGTGATATCCTAATCTTTATGTCTACTATACTTCTACCGTCCCTAGTTATTACACTACTCAAGTAGGAGAATTCCTTAACTTTCTTCAAAATATCCCTTCCCAATCTAACACTCTTTGTTATTCCACTGTTTCCCGTACTACACTCCATTACCTTGGTTTTTCCTCTATTTAACGTAATATTGAACTGTTTCTCATATTCTACAATAATATCAGCAAACCGTTTGGTTTTTATTTCTCCTTCTTGCAGTATAATTATTTTTCCATAGTTAAACAGTATGGGCGGCAGAATGCATCCTTTGCTTACTCTTTTCTTGATTTCTCCTTTCTATTCTTGCACTTCACCTGTCTTCTGTAGAGGTTATGGATAAGCATTCTTTCTCGATATTTCATTCCTGACCTCTTCAAAATCCTTAATAGTTGTACCAGTTCACATTATCAAAGGCTTTTTCTAAATCTACAAATGTCATGAACGTTAGCCGGTTATTTCTTACTCTGTCTTCTAAAATTAGAGACAAAGTCAATATTGCTTCTCTTTCCCCTACATTATTCTCAAAACCAAACTGATCTTCTAACTCGCATTCTTTCACCATCCATAGTTATTACGCTCTCCAAGTAGCAAATTTCCTAAACTTCCGTCAAAATATCCTTTCCCAATCTAACACACTTTGTTATTCCACTGTTTCCCATACTACACTCCATTACCTTGGTTTTCCCTCTTTCTTCTCGATATTTTATTCCTGTGCTCTGAAAAGTCCTTAATAGTGTGTTTGAGTTCACATCAAACGTTTTTCTAAATCTATAAATGGCCAGTTTTTATAATCTTGTCCTCTAAAATTAGACGCAAAGTCAATATTGCTTCTCGTGTCCCTAAATTCTTCCTAAAACCATACTGATCTCCTAACTCGCATTATATTTGAAGTTCCGTCCTCCTATATGATACACTCGTCAATGTTTTGCATGTATGAGATACTAAACTAATTGTCCAGTGCTGTTCACATCTATCAGCATCAGTCCTCTTTGCTATAAGTATAATTATATTTTTACTAAAATCTTCTGGTATTCTTCCTGTTTCCATATGCAAGATAAAAAAGAAATACTTTGCCTTTAACGAAATAGTAAACATAAGTAATATAGCGTAATTGTTATTATGGAAAACTGGTTTGAAGTGTACTCTCTGCAACGTGGTTTCTTTGACGAAACTAAAACAGAAAGTTTCCGAGGTTTCCTGAAAGCGTTACTCGGGTGATTGAAAATTTCAGTTTCGAAGGATTTCTGTTTAGGAAATATAATTATTCTCTTTTGACATTTTTTAAAGACAGTTAAATTTAGTTTATTTACAAGAAATTATATATCAAAGTATATGAAAGTGATCAAAAATAGTTGTTTCTAAATATTCAATATTTGCAACTATGGTTATAAGGCACACATCCAACATAAAATCCAAGTCTTCCCACACAGCGTTAACAAGTCCTGAGTAATACGGTGTCTCAACTTTGGCAAATCATTAGGTATTGGCGGAATAAAGACAGGATCTTTTATAAAATTATAAGGTAAAAATCGCGTGGCGTGATGTTATGTAATCGCAAAGACCTGCAGTTCGGTCATTATGATCAATCCCAAGCTCACGGAATTCAATGGTTAACCACTCTTCTTTCAGCCTATCCAGATTAGCCAACCATCTTAGAGAAGCTTGAATGAAGAAATAATCAGTACACTTGACGTCGGTACACAATGTAGTAAAAATTTAATTTTAATGAATCTCTTTGTTATTACACAAGTTTATGAAGCTGTTATGACCCACAGATTCGATCGATGGATCCAACTCAGAAGAAAAACTGACTCTTCAGAAAACACCACACGATGAAGAAAGACATATTCCCGCTGCAATCCTTCACTAACAAAGTTATAACTTGCACCTTTGTCATCTGCCTTTAAATGATGTACCAACTGTAACTGTCATGGATGAACCTTCCAAACTGTCGTCGTAGTAACTAATGTTCAAAATTTTCCTTCATAACAAACTTGTTATGATTACGAAGGTAAAATTCTCTGACACGGTGAACTTCCTATTCAGACACTTTTGGTTGTGCCGTGTTTCTCATTCTACAGACATATCCCGTCGTATCGAAGAGCCTATACCAGGGTTTCTCAAACTTTTTCTTCAATGGAACACTTGGTAAAATCGGACATTTGAACGAAACACTTCGCTTTAGGACAAATAATTCCTCGTCGTAAAAAGTAAAACAAAATTAATTTAGTAATTATTTTTAATGTAGACCTGTAATATAATATCAATAAATAAAGTACTTAGTGCCTTTGATGATTTTGGGTCCTTGATTTGCATATCTTATTGACGTAAGGAACAATTTTCGTAAATTCTAATATCGGGTGTGGCGTCTAGCCTGTTTCTGTACTCTGACTTCATTGCAACATAATAAGAAAATATAGCTTCGCATAAATATGTTGTAGGAAACGGAAGTAAAACAATATATTTGGGTACTCTTTCGACAACTCACCGAGAAATCACATAAAAACTAGTCGTTGTATTTTTTTCACTGATTAAATCAATTACGTATTCACAGTCACTTGCACCCAAACCTACAGGTTAAGCTGTCACAGAAAATGGATTCTGAAAACAGGAATCGTCCGTACTAGTTGATTTCAAGTTATGTAGATGCTCTAATAACATTTGGAAACTTCTTCACCTACTTTAAAATTTAATTCATTAAAACATTCATGAATGGCAGGAAGTAAATTAAGATCGTTCGATTCAATCTTAAAATTCAATATTGTATATTTTTTTATCAAAATATCCAATTTAATTTCTTGTATTAAAATTTATAATACTTTCTCCTTTTAATGATATGTTTAATGCCCTTTGAAAAGATATCTGCCACATTTGCGAGTTTAATCAACCATGAAGGATTTTGTAAAACTTCAACAAAATGTATTCCGAAATTATTTTGTGCCTTCAAGAAGACCAACAACTCATTTCGAAGTTTAAAAGTCATAATAGTGCTTTTCCTCTGGATAGCCATCTCACTTCAGTATGTAATAAAAGTGTTTTGTGTTCGCTAGCCATGTTATCGCAAAAAGAATTTAAATTATTTGGATTGAAGTGGCCACTAAACTTTTCCGCTGCTCTGGATGGTCCTGCCAGACTGCAATTATTTGCTAATGAGTTAAGTTCCACAAATGAAGGTATATAAGATTGGCTTATTTTTTGGTCCTAGATGCTCATTGTCAAGTTAAATAAAATATTAACTTTATAATTGTGGGATATGGGAATCTTTGTCTCACTCGTACAGGATTCTGGTTAACTGGCAACGTCCACACTTGTTCATTGTTACTCATGTTTCCTATTGTACAAGGAAAAGGGTTTCTTTGTTTAGCAACGTTGCGATTCGATACTCTCCCGTTCGATCAAACGAAGTTTTTGTTTTACGAACTGAATAAATGGTATTATAACATATTATAATCCATAGTATTGAGAGAATCACTAGTGTTCCGCGGAACAGTTTGGGAAACCCGGGCCTATACCAGCGGTGGATTTATTTTCTTATGTGGTTTTTACAGTTGAACTTAAAGCGAAGCGCTCGTTGGATTGAAATTACAGAGCGCTTTACGTTGAAAGTTCGAAAGAAAAATAGCAAAACTCACCCTTGGGCTTATCTAAAATTGAGTTACTCATAACTGTGATCTTGAAAAAACACTATACAACGCTTACAGTTGATACTTTTAACTTTTATAATTGGTACATTATTTTATTGAACTCCTGTTTGCTGAGAATAACTCAAAAGTTAAGACGAACCTATCCGTCCCCAATTAAATATAATTATCTAGTTCTTAGGAATTTTATTATATTCCTTTGCCTGATTTTACGATTGGGATTACAAGAATACTTAAATGAAAATAATAAAGGAAATTGTAATGCTATCAGGGACAGTTTGAAACAATTTTAAAGAAAATGTTGTTAATAAATAATAATAATACATTAATTTTAAGACCTATTAGTTACAAATTTCACTTATTCTAAGCCCAATTACGCAATCATAAATTTCAACATTCAGGGAATAGTGAGGCATTTAACAAATATAAGTTTTCTTCTTTGAGCTGTATTAATAATAAATTTATGTTTTCGTCATTACAGGAAGATACGTGATTGGGCAGTTCCGATGCATTAGAGACGTACTTCAGTACCCAGGTTGGTGCCGTGTTGTCAGGAACCAGGTTGTTAATCTCGTAATTCTCCTCTTCGTCTATCTTTGGCTTCCCGTCTCTTCCTCTCACCATCGGATCAATAGCTTCATATTCAACGACTTATATCACAGAAGTCTCACAGATACCAAGGCAACCTCGCAGAAACCCCAGAGAGACATCTGCCATTCAGGCGTAATTCATTCCGCTCACGTTGATTTTACGGTCGCTTGATTTCTCACTCGATTATGGGCCACGAATACGCAAGAGACATGCGAAACCAACCAAACTGTTCAGCAGCTTTTAGTGTACTGAAGGTTGATCAACCCACAGCACGCAATATCTAAACGTTCACTTAATAGTGTTATAAGTCATGTCTGCTATATTTAATCTTAATAAAATTATTTAGGCGAAGTCAGAATCGACGAACTCTGAGTAAATTAGTTACTTTGTTTTCTAATTCTTAAACAGTTTAAAAAAGACAATACGTATATATTACTCAATCTGTTTTAATTTAAAATTTCGGTATTGATGGACATACAAAATAGCCTAGAGATTATATTGACTTGAAATGTTATGCGTTATTATCAGGATTAAAGTGAATAAAACTCACGCGTAGCATAAAAGATAGAAACAATTTCGACTCTTGATCTCTGCCTCAAGAAAATTTTGGTGAATAATAGAAAAGAAAATAAGAGAAAAATTATAGGATATTATATGGACGTGAACTTGTTGAATGAAGTATGCAAGCAAACAATATTCAATCACGCTGGAGTAGTAAATTCCTTGATAAGAATAGAAAAGATACACATTGAAACTTCGAATAGCCTTAGAAATCTATCATAAGATAAGTAAATAAGCTAAACATGGGAGACGTATAATGTAGCAAAAAAATATATTTCGATAAACATCCCGATAAATAGGTCTATTTATTTGCACAATTTTAAAATTTCAATACATACCATTGAATGCAGTTATAAATATTCCAGTCAATTATGAAATACATTTATTCTTTATTTATTATTTTAATGAACAAAACAGACACTATGAATGTGAATAAAATACTGGTGCGTTATCCTACAAATCAGTTGCGAATTACCTCAAAACTCGAGCGGCCTAATTGTTATTCTTTAAGAGGAACTCAATTTCAAAACTCTAATCCTGATTGCATGGCTCCGGACATTGTAAAGACAGTTCAGATGAAAGCGCACTGCATTCATCGTGATCAATGCAAGTCCCATCGGATTAAATTAGAAAACACTGTCACAAAGATTTAATTAATTTGCTCCGCTGTTCAAAATAAAACCGGGGATTGAATGGAGTAAATAGCGGCTGATATGCATAAAACTCTTGTTCACATCCTGCTGAATCCATATATAAGCTTTAATTGAAAGAGACAAATTATGGAGTATAATTTGTTTTAAAAAATTACATTTGAATATTGCTTTTTATTTTCTCAGTTTTCTTTTAAATAAAAAAATTAATACGTATAGAGTTATACGCGTAAATAGGAATTCATGACTCGAGTTGTCCAATGATATTACCAAAATATTTATTACATATTCATTAGGTAATAATTTTTCATTTGCTCTGTTGCTTTTAGAAAAAGATAAATTATAAACGCGTGAAATTATACAGAATACGAGTTTATAGAAATTCATCTCTCGAGATAAGCCAAAGATATTGCCAAAATATTTACCGCGAGAAATGACAAAATTTTATATTCACCTTTGAAATTGGATATTAAGCCTAAGTTGAGTCTTATTATGCAACTATAATGTGAAGCTAATTTAATAAAATTAAAAAATCTTATTTGAGAAATGGAACAATGTGGGATAAATATTATTTAAGCACATATTTCAATTATACTCATCGCAATGTCGGGAGATCCACAAGCCTATTATTATTATTATTATGTATAATATTTAGGAAAACTTAAACAAAGTGTTATATTTCTTCCGGTCGACGTAGCTATTCACTTCAACATACAATATGAATAAAAGACTGGTGTGTTATCCTACAAATCAGTTGCACATTTTGGTTGTTGATGCACAGACGTTGTTTAAAAATATTATTTAACGACAACACGTTAAGTCAGAGTTAACCAAACTCGAATCAATTAACAATAATTGGAAAAAGGAAGAATAAAAATTTATTTATTTCAACGCTGTCAAAGGCATAAAATACAGGGTATTCGTATAACAATGTCCTAGTTTAATGGTATAATGTAACCGTTAATTTAGAAAAGAGGCCTGTCTGAAAGGCAAAGTCGGTATTTAACTTTCCATCTCTCTCTACGCCGAGCCAAAAGACGACCTCTTTGAAAACTGTGCCGGGCTATCGAAAATAAGGTCTGATGACAAAGAACGGTAAATAATAAAATATTTGTTTGATAAATACCAGAATAAACACTTCAAACATCTCGGTGCCTCCTTCAATTATTACACATTTTCAAGAACCAAATTAATAACGTAATGGTACGAATATACCTCATAAAGGAATGCCTCAGTTTTAATGACACATTATAAAAGTTTAATTTAGACTATTTACAACAAATCATTCATAAAATTGAAGGAAACTAATCTAGTTTTTATCACGATGTTTAATAGGTGAAATTTCATTCCTAAGGTACACCTAACATAAAATTTAATTACTCACAGACATTGGTTAACAAGACCGTAGTAATGGAAATTACAGCTTTGTAAATTCTAGCAAATCATTAGGAAGCGACGGAACGAAGGCACGATCTTTCTCGAAGCACTAAAGGAGCAATTAGTTTGGCGTGGTGTGAGGTGAACTTGGAGGCCATCGAAAAATCGCTTTGTCGTTTTGACCTTTGTGAAAATCAAACAATCAGGGACTTCGACGTGCAAACTACAAAGAGATGCCAGTTGGGAGAGAATCCATCTTGTTGACAAATAGCGTTTGCCGGTCGGCCTTATAATTGGGCAAAGGACTATTCTTGCAACATTCCAGTTCTTCGGCGAAAATACGAATGTTTCGTACACTTAACATGAATATACATGCCAGAAAATTTTTAATTATCAGAAATATCTTTGATAATATATAAGTTAATGTGATTTTTCTGATCCCAAAATTCTAAAATTTTGGGTATTTAGCTTCCAATGTATAGATGAACCGTTGACTCAACACTGAACACTATACGATGAAGAAAGTTATCTTCCTGCTGCAACACTTCACTTACAAATTTATAACGTTGTGGTGACTGGGTGCATTGATTATTAATGGTAAAAATTTCAATGTCATAAAGAGAAAGAAACAATTTTATTAAATTAAATTTGATCAATTTGAATTAGAAATATAAAGAAACATTAATTTACGAACATCATTTAAAATTATAGGCCGACTGCTTACTAAACTCACCGGAGAGCAATAGCATCTATAATGGGGTACATCACCGCTTGTAGATCAGGAGCTGGTCTCCTTCGGTCAGTTTGTGTTCTCGCTGTCTTCTCTGTATCAATACTCGTACAATCAGCTATTGAAGCCGAATTTTCTCCACTAATAACAATATCGGAATGCCCTGTAATGGCATTACTGATGTAATTGATGTTATTCTGTTTCATCCACTACTAATAGTAATATTGGAATTCCCTGTAATGCAGTTACTGATGTAATTGATATTATAGTGTTCCGTCAACTACTCATAATAATATCCCAAAATCTGATTTCCATCTTCTTATATTAATTTATACCCCACCTGGCGGGGTTTGTGAACTTTCTCCGAGGCTTGACGTTGTTTTTTATGGCTCCTGTTCCTTTCTTCCGGGGATGACCTGAGATGCAGTCCGTCCCTTCTTCGTTTGTTGCAACACGTGTTTATTGCAACGAGATGTTCGTGAGTCCCGAACTTTAGCCTTTGTCCCAAGGACTGACCTGCCATTCCTCAAGTGGTACTCTTTCTGGCTATCGATATCATTAGTTGCATGCTAATTTAATATTAAACAAACGCGATCATTACTTGCTTGCCGTTGGCCTGACAAGCAGTCTAGACCGCTTCCTAATAACTATATTCTATGCACATACAAAATTAATAAAAGTTACAGGGAAATTATTATTCATATATATATATATATATATATTGTAATGAAGAGTTCATTGCACTTTGTAAAAATAGCAGCCAGATATGCGAGTTTAATAAACCATGAAGGAATTGGTAAAACATATGTGTTTGTGTGAGTGAGGGGGTGCAAAACGTACACCGGGGTTTCCCAAACTTTTACGTCAATGGAACACTTGGTAAAATCGGACATTGTTAGGGAACACTTGGCTTACTTATTAGGCTGGTTGATTCCTAGCCATAAACAGTAAAACAAAATTTAATTTAGTAATTATTTTAAAATTTAGTCCTATAATATACCGTAAATAAATAAAGTACTTAGTGATTGATAATTTGGGTCCTTTAATTGCATATCTTGTTGATTTTAAGCACCATATTTGTATCTGGTGTGGCGTCGAGACTTTTATGCACTTTGACTTCAATGCAGCATAATAAGAAAATCCAGCTTCGAATAATGGGTTATAAAAAGAAAACTGAAATAAAACGATAATAGCTTCTTTTGAAATATTGGGATATACTTCTGACAAACTCACCCAGAAATAATATAAAGACTGATCATTGTATTGAAACAATTAAATTTTAGTAGTCACTTGCAGCTAAATCCACAGGTATAGGTGGCACAGAAAATGGATTCTGATAGCAGGAATCATCCTTACAAGTTTTCGGAAAATACTGCAAAAGAGTCGATTTCAAGTTATGTAGCTTTTCTAATAACATTTTGGAAAACCAAAATTGTAATTTTTTTGTCAAAGATCCAATTTCATATCTTGTGTTAATATTTTCTCTTTGTAATGAAGAGTTCTTTGCACTTTGTAAAAATAGCAGCCAGATATGCGAGTTTAATAAACCATGTAGGAATTGGTAAAACTTCAAAAAAATACTGTCGGGAATTATTTTGTGTCTTCTGGAAGACCAACAACTCATTTCGAAGTTCAAAAAATCTTAATAGTGCCTTTCCTCTTGATAGCCATCTCACTTCAGTATGTAATAAAGGCGCTTTGTGTTCAGTAGCCACGTTATCGCACAAAATTTTAAATAATCTGGATCAAAGTAGCCACTAAAACTTTCCTGCGGACCTCCGGTTGAGTAGCTCTGCACTGGACGGTCCTGAGAGACTGCAAATATGTGCTGTTGAATTAAATAAGGATGGCTTATTTTTTGGTCATAGCTGCTCATTGCCAAGTTAAATAAAATAATAACTGTATAATTCTCGGCTATGGCAATCTCTATCTCTCTCGTACAGGATTCTAGTTGACTGAACACATCCACACTTTTTCATTCTTGACCCTTTTCCTTTGTAACAGGAAACAAGGAATAGGATTTCTTTGTTTCGCAACGTTGTGATTCGATTTACTACCTGTCGATGCAAACGGAGTTTCTGTCTTACGAATTGATTTAAGTGGGAATAAAATTCATAGCATAGATTGAATCACACCAAATTATTATGGAACACCTATTCAGGCCCCGCGGAACACATTTGGCATAGTGCTTTAATGTACGTGCTAATTGTAATCGTTGTGGATGCAAGTGTAAAAGTTTTCTTAAAATGTACCACAGTGTCGTCTTTAGCAACTGAATTTGATGAGTTACATTCCAAACAGGCTTCTTAGAACTACGAAGTATGATATTCTGCATTGCCAAACATTCTCTTGGGACTCATTTGTTCGCCTCGTTTTTCTCCATTTTCACACATATCAGGTTGTTTCTAATTGTCTACATCATCGGCGGATTCTTTTCTCAAAGGGTCTTAATTACGTTTTAAGCAAACCGGACGTTGGCCTGAAATCCAGGCAACTCTCTTAGCAAACTGCTGAACATATAAAGCAGTACTCGCGAATGTGATATCCAAAATTGTTAGAGTTACTCTTTAATTTTGATATTGTAACAACAATCTACAACGATACTATTAATCTGTACAACGAGGACATATTTTAGGGGCACCCTTTATACTTACGTATACTTCCATAGATAACTATATTGTTGCTGACTAACATGATTTTCGTTACGTTCGCCTGCATCAAATTGTTCCGAGGATTCCAATTATAATGGAAGCATAAATCATTTCGGAGCTGAATGCATTATTTAATAAATGGAATCCAGTCTACTCATGCAGAATATTATGACCAAAAAGTGTAGAAATAATATCGAATTTAGTGAATTATTAATTGAAAATTAAACGTCGAATATAGCCACAGATAATCGAACTGAATGTTTTTTTTGGGTGGTGGGTTGGATGGAAGGGAAAGGAGGGGTTACAGGTCACAGAGGAGTGATCCTAAAACAGACAACTCCCCTTGAATAGCATAGGAAGTGAATTAAAAAGGGTGTGTGTGAAAGGGAGAGGAAGTCTTGAATAGGTTTTTTTTTGAGGGACGGGGGTTAACAGGCTGCATGAGGGTGATCTTGAAACAGGCAACTCCACTTCAATAGCATATTAAGGAAATTGAAAAGGGGAGATGCGGAAGGTAAAGTAAGGTTACTAAGGGTTGCCTAGGGCCCCTGGGCTGTGGTTTAGGGATCCTACCCGGTATATCACCTAAAGAGATGCAGGGAAACCCCTAGAAAGCCTGCGTCAGGTAGGTCTGCCATTGGCTACTATTCTTACGCCCTTCCGAATGACAGTCATTAATTTTCTGTGGGGTCGCAGCATTCCCTTATTGTATCCATCTGTTTTAGGAGGCAGTTGACCGACTGATCCGATGGAATCAGCGGACAACTCTTGCCTTTTCTCCAAGGTCGTCGACCCCAGTACATATACCTCCTAAAATAGGTGAAGGTGTCTCGGCATGTGAGAACCATGATAAAAAAACCAGAGAGAGTAAGAGGCATTCCCGACATAATCAGAGGAAAATGCCTGCGAGAGAACCTCTCACAGGCCAAGGGCTTGAATATGGCCCCCGGCTTTATTTTTGTGATTGTACATGCTGATTCACCTGACAGAGATCCAGGGAAAACCAAGAAAACCAGAATAAGGTACATAAGGGCTATTGGGAACTTGTATCACGCCTATCTGAATTACATGAGAGGAGTTTGTTGTGGGGTTGCAGCATTCCCTTCTCCGTGCCTGCACAACTTTTAAGACCAGCGGACAACTCCTATTGAATGCCTAAGGTCTGCGACATCAGTAAGTACACTTCTCAAAAGATCCAGAAGTTCTTCGGAGTGTGAGAACCCTGTAACCAGAGAGATAACCAGGCATCCTCTGAAGGTAAACCCATCTTCGCTCCGGGGAGAAATACCTAGTTGAGAAAGCTCTCACAGATATTACTGACACTAAGAGACTTGTCCTTTCTTTTACATTAACTCAACTGGCTGGTGAATTTAAACTCCAAGTATCGATCTTCAAAACTTCAACTGAATTATTTGTCATATTCATATTTGAACTCTTACATTTTGGAGTATCTGGTATCAAGCTTAATTGAAGTATGAAAACCATCTGGAATGGATGTGAATAATTGTTGAGATCAGCTATGAATATGTTTATGTTATAGCTCTGATTTATTTATACGAAAAAATAGAGCGATACTTTTTTATAAAACTAAAAATAATTGGAAAAATTAACATATTCTAATCTAATTCTAAGAAAACCTGCCACGTTCACTCACAATTATTTAACGATTATAATAGTTAGATGAATTGTTTGTTTTATATATTGTACTATGCTGATAAATCGTATATCATGGACATTTCGTTAGAGTAAGCTCTCATAACGGTGTTGATGTAGATTGTTAACTATTCTAGGGAACGCCAAATAAAACCGTCATTGGTAGTAATTACAAATTTAAAATTGTAGTATTTGGAAAGACAAGAATACATAAAGATAGACTCATATCCGACAATTAAATAATATGGCAAAATAACATGAAGCCAATGTAAGATTTTCCTTTATAAAATGGAAGCAACGTTCTAAATTGAAATTGAACGCAGGTGTAATAGGAAAGAAGTGATAAGTAATAAAATAAATTGGATATGTAATAAGGAGACAGCGCTGCGGGAGTTTTCTCGCAGGCGCTTCAGCCCAGAGTGACTGTGGGGCTCACCTGATCATGTCGGGAATGCCTCGCACTCTCTCTGGGTACTTTTTATCAAAGTTCTCATATGCCGAGACATCTTCACCTATTTTAGGAGGTATATGTACCAGGGTCAAAGACCTTGGGCATATGGCAAGAGCTGTCCGCTGATCCCATTGGATCAGTCGGCCAACTGCCTCCAGAAACTGGTGGAGACACGGAGAAGGGAATGCTGCGTCCCCACAGCAGACTCGTCTCCCGTCATTCGGAAGGGCGTGAGAATAGTACCCAATGCCCGACCTACCTGATGCAGGTTTTCTAGGGTTTTCCCTGCATCTCTTTAGGTGAAACACCGGGTAGGATCCTTAAACCATAGCCCGGGGGCCCTAGTCAACCCTTGGCTACCTTGCTCTACCTTCCGCATCCCCCCTTTTCAATTCCCTTCCTATGCTATTAAAGGGGAGTTGCCTGTTTCAGGATCACCCTCATGTAGCCTGTTAACCAAAAAAAAAGTCACTTAAGAAGGAACTGTTAAATAATTCCGAATGTTATCTTATATTGTACTTTTATATTAAAAATCTGCTGATTATGAAATGCAAGCTGAAAATGAAGAAACTGGAGAAATAAATTTAAACAAAGAAATGGGAATTAGAAAATCTGCAGCAACAGGAGGTGCTTCATAGTTTCAAAGAAGATATCAAGAGTAGATTAATAAAGAAAGGTTAAAGAAATAATATAGAATAGAAATGGGAAATCTTGAAGGAAGAAATGACTACAGCAACCGAAAAAAAAGGAGAACCAAATCTCAGATCAATAGGAAAGCATGGACAACACAAGAAATAATAAAAATGATTGATGAAAGGCATAAATTTAAAAACAAGAGAGTTGAAAATGGTAAATAGCAGTACAGACGCTTGAAACATGAGACAGTTAGGAAGTGCAAATCATCTAAAGAGGCTTGGCTTCAATAGAAATCAAAATTTCATGGTGAAAGGGAAAATAGACGCAGCTTATAGGGAAATCAGAGAAAGACATAGAGAAAGGAAAAAATATTAGCATGAACGTCAAGAGCTGATGGGAAACCAATTTTGGATAAAGGAGAAGGGCAGAAAGATAGAAGGAATATCTGGAAGAGCTGTATCATGGTAGAAATCTAGATCAATCAGTAATAGAAGAAGAAGAGGAGGTGAATGATGAAACGTTGGGGAACAAACTTTTAAGGTTCAGTTATTGTAAACTATTGAAATAATTCTCTATAAAAGACAAGCGTTTGTATGGCCTATATTTATACACATATAATGAATAAGAAAACATGATTTTGTTTCGGTATTTACATAACAATACACCATTATTTATAATGTTAGAATAGAGATACTGAGTCTGTCAGCAGTGTTTCAGTATTAGTTTGGATGGTATGTGATGCTGAATACAAATTTCCTACTTTACACAAAAAGCAACATGTACACAGCACAGCAACACTATCTGTTGAAAGCACCAGCCTGTAAACAATCTGTAAACCCCTGTAATATATAAGCAGATAGCGCAGCCAGAACTCCTGCCATAGCGTACGTAATACGACACCGCAGTCGCGCAACAATATGCTAAAACTAATAATACATTACATACTGTAACGGGGATGACCAAAGTACATTCCAAGATGTCACTAAAAATTGTGTAGAAATTCATATGATTTTTGTCATCCTTGTCGTTTCGCTTTTTAAATTTAATGCGTAATATATTGAAAGATATTTTACTATTTATTAGTAACTATCTTAATATAGAAACATGTATATCCTAAAATTATATGTTTTTCACTTAAGAGATGAGTCATAATTAGTTATAAAAACAATATTAAGATCATTACAATGTAATGTAGATATAAATTGGTAAAGACATATGTAATATTGATTAGCAAACCTTACAGCTCGATAACAATACTGAGAAAAATCTCTAACGGAATTTGATGTTTCTAAATTCCAGCTAAATAACAATTTACACATATTTCAGGGACAAAAACTAGAAAAAAAGCTTTTTTTGGAAGAGTCGATTTCTTAAATAACACGCGTATCAAAATTTCGTGAATATTGCCAACTCCAACATTGTAAATGTCTTATTCAACATTTTAACTATGTAAAACTAATAGTATTCATTATTTGGTACATTCTATTTTTAATTACTTTCATGTTTTTATGCCTTGTCAAAGTAAATATTTTTAAATAACCATCAGATTGATCGACAGAAATTTTTATGTATAATGCGGTCTTTTCTAGGTTGATAAGTGAGATGCTGTACATCAGATCTAATAATACGAGTATTCATGTCAAAAATAACAGAAATAATTTAAACAAAATTAAGGATTTTCTTGGGTTATAAACTTTCAGTTTCACTTATTCTTAAGCTTTCCATTGTTATACTGAATACTAACAATGCGTTTGGGATATGTTGGTTTAAACTGTTATTTCGACCTCTTGACTCGTGCGACATTCACACCACAATTTCTTTTCTTTTTTTCAATTTCTTGATTCTGTAATTTTTCATTTTGTAAGTTATTTTATTACACGTCTTATACTGCAAATATTTCTTTTTTATTTTTATAATTAAAGCACCAGATGGGGTTCCAAATACGTCGTGTAGTGTAATGAATTAATAATAATTTCATTAAATGTTCTGACTCATGGGCTGTTTTACTATTTCTTAATTCCAAACAGACAGATTTTATAACTAACTACAATTTATTGAAATTGAATCTAGAAAAGTTCAAAGTTTCAAAGTCATCCGCATCGCTCTAGCAAGGAGAGAAAATGAAATATGTTTGGCAGAGTTGTGGAGTTGCGTTTAACTAATTTTTGGGGATGAAATGAGTTAAGCGGGTAAGTGTCCAGCAAACAAAAAATTCAGTTAAGAACTCAACCTGGAGGGAGAAGGAAGACAATAATGGAGGTGGGAAAGAGAAGGAAAGGAGGAAGATTCAGTTAGAGACTTATAAATTGGAAGGACAAAGAAGATATAGTACAGATTCATATTTTGAAACACGAAGGATAATGGTTTTCGTAACTTACCGAAGAAAGTACACGTCAATCTGAAGTCTGCCATCTGAGCAAAATTCTCGGATAAGACAAATATTTTTAAAAAAATTCAGTTTATAGTCGCGCCAACCAACGAAAATTGCTCTTTGAGTATCCAATTTTCGTTTTCTCTGACGGGTAAGTTCAGTAAGGGTACTTGAAAACATATACAAACACCCAGGCCCTAGCCAGTAAACGAATCCGGGATCTCTCTCATGTGAGTCTGTTATGTTATCCACTAGACCACAGAGGTGGTAATATAAACAACGTAAAGCACTTCATGCCCGGCCGTGCAACGTTACGCATCTAACTTTGCAACAAGTCGAGCACGCAGTTGTTTACTTCCTGCTATCGGTCGCAGACAGCTACCCAAGCCGTCAAAATCGTACGCGTTCGGACCTGCATCTCATCGCCAAGAATTTACCGAGAATCATATCTTCACCAGCAATAAATCATCAACTAAAACAACCATCGAGACAGCCACTCCACAATGGACGTCGCAGACGACGTCGCAAATCTACAACCCATCGCCTCTACTCATCGCAGCATCATCCACCGCCCTACAGTCACGAACGAAACAGCTCACCCAGAAGACGTCCAGTACAGCCAGCAAATGAGCAAGCCAAAAACACCTACCCACTTCTTCGCAGACCAACAAACGGACAACATGGACCACTCCGATGAAGAGACTGTGAGTGTAATAAGTGCTCAATCAAACAATTCTACTTCCACTCCTACCTCTCCAATAATCAAAACCAGTGTCAAAAAGCGGAAAACTGTAAACAATCAATCTAGGCCGTATTCATCAATACCAACTTCATCCACAATAACCACTACCAACTCTCCCTTCTTCACGACAAACAGATTCCAAATCCTACAAAATCTTGACGATTCACCTACAAAAAACCAAACCGCTCCAGACTCCCCCAAAAAACCTCCTCCAATATATATCAGCAACACAGATAATGTCAACGTTATGCTTCAACAATTGAAATCCATCTGCTCTTCACCCTTCTACTACACGATGCAAGATCAAAAGCTCAAGCTAAAAACCGTCACCATCCCAGATTTCAGAAACGTCATATCCTATCTTCAAAACAACAAAGCGGAATTCTATACTTTCCAAATAAAATCTGAGAGAAACCTCCGAGTAGTCCTGAGGGGCTTACATCCCAAATCTGACATAAATGTAATCCTCACAGAACTGAAAGAGTTAGGCTATTCACCAGTCCAACTCCTCCCAGTACGGCACCCTATCACGAAAATTGACCTTCCCCTATTCTTCCTCGACCTTCTCCCGGACCCCAAAAACTATACCATCTACGACCTCACCCACCTTTACCATTGCCAAATAAAAGTCGAAACCCCAAAACCAAAAAAATATATCCCTCAATGTATCCGCTGCCAAAACTATGGACATACAAAAAACTACTGCTTCAATCCACCCCGTTGCGTTCGATGTGACATCCCACACCCGCCAAACAAATGCCCTATCCCAAAACCCCTCCTACCCGTATGCACAAACTGCCATGGTAACCATACGGCAAACTACAAAGGCTGCCCAGTATTCAAATCCTTACAATCATCCTACTCAAAACCCATCCAATTCAAACCGGCTCCACTCCAAAAACCTCAACAACCACAAATCCCACCCCAAACAACTCAAACCCTACAAAACAGCTCAAGCCCTACATCCTATGCGAACATTGTCAAACAAACCCACACCACTCCGCAAATCCCCCAACAACCTTACACTGATTCGTCAAACCAAAACAACCTTCTCAACTCCTTGTGCTGCAAAATAGACAACCTGATCTCCATTATCACCCCACTAATCCACTTCCTAACTACAATAATCCCCAAGCTAATAGACTCGAAAAAATGATCCACACCCCTCCACAACATCTATCCATATGCACTTGGAACGCCCGCGGAATACCAACAAATATCACGAAATCAATCTATTCCTACAAAAGAACAACATCGACCTTCTGCTTTTAACCGAAACTAAACTTATCCCCACCCAACCCTATAACTTCCCGAAATACAAAACCTATAGAGCCGATCATCCAAATTCCACTAGAAAAGGCGGCTCCGCCATCCTAATCAAAAGCACAATAGATCACAATCAACTCCCCTCCATAACTCTCCCTGAACTCCAACTAACTCAAATAACTCTAAACACAAACACTCCCATAAACATTTCCGCGTTCTATTCTGCCCCAACAAATCATATCTCACTGGACACCTGGAGAAAGCTTATCTTATCTCAACCATTCCCATACATAATGGGAGGTGACTACAACGCCAAACACCCCAATTTCGGATCCAGAACATCCAATTCTAGAGGCAACGACCTAAATCTTGTACTCTCCAAATCCCATATTAAGATTATTTACCCTAATGAACCAACACATTACCCAGACAGCCTCAAATCACCAGATGTATTGGACTTTTTCATCTGTCATAAAACCTCACATTACCTCCACAGCCCAAAAGTTCTGCACGAACTCAGTTCCGATCATTTACCACTAATAGCACACCTTAATCTCACCCTCCCTCCCCACTCCACAAATCGCACCCCAAATGTCACTCTCATAAATTGGAACAACTTCTCCCAACTAATAGAAAAGCTAACAGTCCTCAACATCCCATTAAAATCACCCATAGATATAGACTCGGCCTTAAATAACCTACAATCCATCATCCTCACAGCTGCTGCTATGGCCTCCTACCAAAAACCAACTAAACTACATCCACCAAACGCTCACCAAAATCAAATAGATAACCTACTCCTCGAGAAAAAATCTCTACGAAGACAATGGAATAATTCAAAAAATCCCGCAGACAAGCGCAAATACAACGACATCACTAGAAGACTTCAAAAACTATTAAAAGACTCCAGTGACTCCAGACACTTCAATCTTCTTCAGCAACTTAACGCAACCGACAAATCACTATGGCAAAAAACAAATCACCTGACCAAGAAAAAATCCGATATCCCTCCACTTAAAAAATACAATAATTGGTTTACCACTCCCTCTCAAAAAGCTAACATCTTCGCCCAACTATTGACCAAGCAATTCTCCCCCAACAGCTGCTTCTACAACAATCACAACCAGGCCACAGCAGAAAAACTCCTACAACCCCTACAATTATCACCCCTCCCAAAACTCTTCACCCCTCCCCAAATATCAACTGCAATAAAAAACCTAAAAAACAAAGCCTCCCCTGGTCACGACCTCATCACAAACCGCCACCTAAAACATCTCCCAAAGAAAACAATAATCTTAATTACCTATATCTTCAATGCTATCCTCAGAACCACTTATTTTCCAACCAAATGGAAACACGCAACCATAATAATGATACCGAAACCAAACAAACCAAAAATACACCCTGAAAGTTATCGTCCAATAAGTCTTCTTCCCACATTATCCAAATTGTTCGAAAAACTACTCCTACCACAACTAATTAACCAACTATCCTCTCTGATTCCTGACACTCAATACGGTTTTCGCCCAAAACACTCCTGTCCCCATCAAATTTATCGCCTCTCCAACCTCATTAACAACTCCTTTGAACATCGCAAATCCCTCATCACCACATTTATCGACATCGAAAAAGCGTTTGATAAAATCCACCATCCTTCCCTACTATCTAAAATTAAAGACATCCTTAATGACACCCACTACAAAATACTCCAAAACTACCTTTCAAACAGAACCTTCTCTGTCAAAATAAATAACCACCTCTCACAACCTCACCCAATCGCGGCGGGCGTCCCCCAAGGAAGTGTCATTGCCCCCTTCCTATACAACATCTTCTCCCATGATATCCCACAACATCCTAGCACTAGCACAATCTTTTTCGCAGACGACATAGCCATCTCCTATGAAACCTCCTCCCTCGCAATGTCAACAAGCATACGATGCCCTCAAGAACAACGAAATCAAACTCTATGCACACAGTGTAAGAATTCAACTGGACAATAACACACACCCTCTCGAAGCCTTGGTGGAAGGAAGGGGGGCATGAAGTTTATGGAGGGGGGGCCTGTTCCGACGGTCCTCTAAACGGGGAGGCAACCGAACAAGTCAAAGGAACCACAAGAACAGACTCCTCTGGGAAGCCTACAAACGGAAAAACAGGCAAACATAATAACAACGAGGCAGGGGGCCACAAAGAAGAAAAAACTACGGGAAGACAGGGTTCCCAGGGAAGCTTTCCCTCGCCCTCTAATACCCTTATAATGATAGCCAAGGTCGCAAAGAAAACAAATCCTACACAATTTCCATAGTCAAAGAAAAACTTGAAAACAAAAAGCTCAACCACAAACTAGTCTGAAGCAAAGGGAACCCAAGCCAAAACAACAGAAAAAAATCAGAAAGAGGCTCCCTCACGGGCGTAAAAAAGGGAAGAAAGATGAGAAACCCTCGAATCCCCACACAAACAAGCAAACCTAAAACAACTATATCGAACATATACAGGTGATCCCGATTTTCCAACCACTCCAATCAGCGCTTCAATCACCTTAGTACCAATGGTCTACAAAACACTGGCTGAATCAGTATCAACCCCACAAATCAATAACACATCCCATTCACTCTAAACAAAAAACCCCTCCTCGCCCAAAATTCATCTTCTATCTAAACAATATCAATAATCCCTACAAAAAACGGAATACCACCTACCTCGGAATCATGTTTGACTCAAAACTATCCTGGAAACCTCACATTACTTTTTTTCCTCCAAAATAAACCAAAAATTCAGTACTCTATATCCCCTCCTAAACAGAAAATCCCATGTCTCCACCAGCACATAAACGCCTCGATATACCTCTCCATAATACAACCTCACCTGGTCCTATGCCTCCTCCATATGGGGAACAACAGCCAAAACCATTCAACCAAAAATTCAAACCAAACAAAACACAATACTACGCACCATCACAAACTCTCCCTGGTACCTAAGAAATTCCGTCATCCACAAAAACATTCAAAATTCCCAATGTTAACATCAGTAATCCTCCAATCCATAACAAACCTAATCAAAAAGCGCACTCCAACCACCAAAACCCCACGATCCAGCAATTTCACAACAATCCTCCTACCACCTCCACGCTCACCCGTCGCCTCAAAAGAAAAACTTCCGATTGACCTCATCCTTCCCCCTGATCATTCAGGCACACCCTAACCCACTCTTACCATCGTGTCCGCAGACCACATCCTCATGTAATCCTCCATTAATCAGTTTCTCAACCGTCAATCCTCACCCACTAAGTCGTATGCCCCTCAGGTACTCGCAAAAATAAATAAACATAACAAATTTCTCCTCAAAGTAGGTTAATTAAATGAATTATACCTATCTTCAAGTTTATCATGTGAATTATATACCCTTTTAAAATTGTAAATACTGTATCGTCAACGCCCAAACTGATAATCT
>CM067376.1:193321912-193359912 GCA_034510155.1 Eucriotettix oculatus | reverse complement strand
ATTAGTTCATCAAAATCATTTTATCGACCTTTTAAAATATTGGGCTGATTTTATAAACCACATTTTGTTATTTTCGTTCAGGGTCTCACCATAGTCCTTCCAAAACTATTAACACTCCGCAAGATAAAATAATATTTTAAGTAACTATTAACATTCCCTCTTAGCTTTATCACTTCAGGCCGAAGATAGGCGTAGTCCAGTCGTGGCAGGAATAACTCATTTAATAATTTTTTATAAGACAAGGAAACAAGTTTTGTTCCCTATAGTTATTAAACATAATAAATAATTGAAATAATTAATTATTGGAGGGTATCAAAGTTTAATGACCTATATTTTTCTTTTACTGCCATCAGCAATTTTCTTGTCACATACTAGTCTTAAAGTCGTAATGCATCCACAAAAACATTGCGTCACGCTTTAGCAAAATGTTTTGTAAAGTCGAACGTCGTTATTTCTTTCCAAAAATTAATCAATAAATTTTGATTTTAAATAACTATATCAACACATCCGTCACGTATTAATTTGTTAATGTTCTCGAAGCAGGGATTGCTCAATATTAATATAATATTTTATATAGAAAAGTAAACAAATTTTCTTCATTTCCTTTCTTAATATTTATTAAACAAATTAAATGATTTTTTAGTAACGGAAATTACACTGTGCTTATTTAAGGTACCAAAATATAACTTTCTTCGATTAATATGCCATGAGTCATCGCTCTAGTTATGATTACATTAATGTACCGTCAGCTCTCGTAGGGTAGGGAGCGCGAAAAAGCAAACTTAAAATTCGCGCTCTCGCCGGTGGTTTAATTACATGTTGACAAAGAGAGTACAGTTAAATTAAATAATGTAGCCGGTTAACATAAATGAACTCGCAGGACATCCAACTAATTATAAAATAAATACATGAAATGTCGATAGTACGAAAATTCAGACTGGATTACTAATTATAAATTTAAAAATATTGTTTTGTATTAACGTAATTACTGCTCATATTAATAATTGATGATGATGAAATAATGTTCGATAATGAAATTTAGAGAAATCAAAGCAAAGATAAGATTCTTTGAAGTTTCAGCGAATGTACGGAAAGAGTTCACCTGAGTCTTATCAGGTAAGAATCTAAGGATCAAAGTATTTAACAGACAAACACAGATGTTTAGTTTAAATATGTATATAATAACAGTCACTAATATGCACTGTAAGGAAGTAGGAAAAAAGGTAATCTACTAGGAGTCTACCACAGAAACCGATGTAACCTGCTGGCAAGTTGAATGTGTTGATCTTCCGGAAAATCTGGAGTCCTAGGCTATTTGAAACGACGATTCGTTATAAATTGAAGAGGATTGGCTCTCTGAAAGGGTAGTTTTCTGTGATGAAGTGACTTTTCTCCTTTCCGGGAATGGGAATAAAAAACAACACAAAGATTTGGGGAACTTCTAATCCCAATAAAGTTGTGAAACACCAACGTTATTCTCCCAAAGTGAACACTACACGAGATTTGGCTGGAGATGGACTATAGGCTTGATGTGTGTCGTGTTATGCGAGGTGGTCACATAGAACATTTGTGATATGACTCAAAAAACTTTGAAAGTTTGCCTTTCTTAGCACATTATGATATGTTCATTAGATTTCACAGAGTAAAGTTATGTAATCGGATCCTTTATTTTGACTTTCCCTGTTTATGCTTATTTAATGTATCAGTAAATGTCTTGACTCGATTAAGAACGCGAATAAATGCGGTGGATATGACGTCATAAAGTGGCCAACGTCGAAATTTGAATTTAAAAAATGTTACGCTCTTGCTGACGTTTAATCACGTGTTAAATAAGAGTTTACTGTTGAATTAAATACTAGAGTAGACTAATATATATGAATTCTCAGAGATCGCCGGGCACCCACATAGTTACCAATTAAATTACTGCAACTCTCTGCTTTAATATTATGTACTATGGAAAAATGGTTATAATATAATCCTAAAGTAACTCTCTATTTGTAGACTATTATTTCAACTAAATCATAATATCAGTCAATTGAAACTCACACGATTAATCGTTTTAGAGGCTTTTGAGCAATAAAGCCTACTTTACAACATCAGGTTTCCAAATTAAAGTTGTAACTATGAGGGGAGTTTCAGATTTTAATATCGCTTGAAAGTTGTTTACAGATTATGAAGTGTAATTAAAAATTCATATCGATACAAATAAAACAATAATCAATGTGTAAAATAAAACCTTATGCTGTATCTAATTTCTTTTTTAAGGAACGGTTTAAAATAAAGCTAATAACAGATTATTATTTAATCATTTTATTATCTTTGTCTTTGCGTAGTGTTGTCCAATTAGACGAAAATTGGATGTCTGTTGATATTACTGCAGCGACTCAAAACTAAATTGCATACAAGTGTTTCCATGGGACCATTAAGATTTTCTTATGTACGCAGTATATAGTTACTCGTGAATAAGTATGACTTCTGTAACTAAAAATAACATTTATTTTAATTAGTGGCCTGCATGGCAATAAATGAAAGGATTTATTTACCTGCAAACAAACACAATTATTTTATTTCTATACTTCAAACGCGCACTAACTTTTGATCTTTAGTCAGATCATTTAGATAGAATGCCTCAAATTGTACAAATTGCATTTCAATCAATAATATACTATAACATTATACTAGATTGTGGCGTACTCTCTTACTTGTTGGGCGCCAGAGTGGATGTCCTTTTAGCCAATTTGTATTAGGGAGGGGAGTTAAATAATTCTTATTTAAGGCATAAAAAATATAGAAATTTATTATTTACAAATTTTGGCGGACCAATCCTACTCAATATATATTTGTTATGCCACTGGCTACTCAGCTATGAAATCCAAAACCTCGGGTTGACCGTGGGATAAATTTGGTCGGAAGAATGACGAATTTACGTTGTCTGTGTAATCATGAGAATGTTAAGGACTACCATGAGTGGAACTTATCTGGTATTTTCCCCTTTGCGATGTCGTGTAGTCAGCTTTTCTGGACCCTGGCGGCTTCTGTCGTTTGCCATCGAATGTTGGCGACTGCTATCTGTAGTATCTTCTTCAATGCCAGCGACGGGAGTCCAGTAGTTGTACATTCACTTAAAAAATCTTGATATTTGTATTGTAAACAAAGTTTGGTAAAGTTTTAATCGATAACGTACAAGCATACAATGTATTTGCTAATCTGTGTGATTCTTTCGACACTTACTTAATGAAAATGTTAATTATCTTTAATATAAATATAATACTGTCCTGACAATCATTTACATTAAATCTTAACTATACCGCTGTAAATTGTTTCTAATGAACAACCCTCATTTTTAATAATTAATCATATTTTTTCCATTAATATTTATAAAAATATCTTTAGTGAATCTAATAGTTTTGGTCTAATATTATATTGATATTAGCTCTCAACATTATCAAAATTTATTTGACGTTGTTTATTTTTAACATGCAAGACTGTTTTGTTTTTAAATTTAGGCTTTAAAGCTGACTTATGATTGTAGTTTCAAGCGTGAAACGTATAAAAAATATATTTTATCTTAGTGAGACAGAGATATAGGAATCAGGTGCTGGACTGCGAAACACACTCAGGAGAAGATATAAACTCGGGCCATTATCTGTTGATTATGAAATGCAGGCCATAAAAGAAGAAATACAAGAAGGGAATTAAAACAAAAAGATGGGAATTATAAATCTGTAACAACAGGAGGTCCTCCAAAGTTTCAAAGAAGATATCAAGAGTAGATTAATAGAGAAAAGAAAAAGGAACAATATAGAAGAAAAATTGGCACTCTTTAAGGAAGAAATGACTATAGCAGCCGATGAAACAATAGGAAGAATAGCTCAGACCAATAGAAAAACATAAAATGCATAAGAGATGGTAAAAATGAATGACGGAAGGCATAAATATATAAACGTAGAGATGAAAATGGTAAATAAAAGTTCCATAGCTTGAAGAATCAGATAGATAGGAACTGCAAAGCAGCCAAAGAGGCTTGGAACAGAAATGGAAAGCGGTTGAATATTTTATGGTAAAAAGGAAAACAGACGAAGTTCATGACAAAAACAAACATTCGGAGAAAAGAAAAATATTAGCAAGATCATGAGGAGAGGGATTTGGAAGCCAATTCTGAATTAAGAAACAAGAAGAATACCAGAATATTTTAGTACAATAATTACACCTATACCGAAGATGACTGAGGCTGATACATTCGAACAGCTCAGGACAATCAGTTTATTACCTCAAGCATGCAGAATATTAAATAAAATATTATAAATCATGATGGAACGTCAAATAGAATGCGACTTCTAGTAAGAATGTAGGGAAAAGAGAAGTAATATTGACTTTGCGTCTAATTTTAGAGATAACCGTAGTTTTAGAAAAGCGTTTGGTAGTGTGAACTTCAACACATTATACATTTATTTGAAGAGGACAAGATAAAAATATCAAGAAAAATAGCTTATCCATAACCTCTTCATCAGGCAGTCAGCTGTAATTAGAATTGAAGGGCAAGAACAGAAAGCAGAAATTAATCAAGGAGCTAGACAGGGATACTGTTTAACTTATATATAGAACAGGCCATGAAGAAAGTTAAAACCTAATATGGGAAAGGAATCATACTGTAACTAGAAGAAATAAAAACCCTATGCTTTGCTATGCTTTGATATTGTAGTTTTCGGGGAGTCAGAAGAAGACTTGGAAACCATAACAACATAACAAATGGAATGAACTTGTTCGTGGAGTAAAAGTTTAATATGAGGATTAATAAAGGGATAACCAAGGTAATGGAGTGTAGTTTAGGAAACAGTGGAATAACAAACGGTGTGTGTGGGTAGATACAGAAGGATGGAACATACTAAGCATATTAGGGAGGATGTGGGGTCTGCTTGTTATTTGGAAATGAAAAGACTTGCGCAAGATAGGTTAGCATGGAGAGTTGCATTAGATTAGTCTTTGGACTGAATACCACAACAACAATATCTTAATTATTTTACAATATTAAGCATTCTGTACGAATATTCCATAGAGAACAGATCCTGAGATAACTCAAGACACCCTTCCGTGTTAAACGCGGCAAACAAACGCAGTCATCAACTTGAAGGCTGACAGACGCGCTTTTTGCGGCTCGGCGGAAAACCCACAACAAGTCAGAATGTTGGTCACACAAACGTAGCTAGAAATGGCCTGTCTTAAACTTTGAAATTTTTCAGAGTAATGGTAGGGACGCCAACCCTTTTGGAGAACCTAGGGAAGAAATAAGAAACTGAGAAGACCAATGAGATTTTGAGATGTGAGTTAGAGGTGGAGAGAACGTTGAAATGTGCATTCCGAAAGAGTCGGTGAGAGGTCAGAGAGGCGCTAGCGAAAAGGGATGTTGGACTTCTGGCTTCAAGGAGTCACAGAGGAGAGGTGAACTGGCTGCAACTGTTCCGAGGAAACAAAAGTTGAGACACGTTTCCCGAACCACAATAGAGGCCTGCAGTTTCTCATGACATCCGGAAGCGGCCTCACGATTGCCGCTCAACCAGGATACTAGGGGATGATGAATGAAAAGTAAGAAATCAATGCTTTAATTTCTAAATCTGCTATGCGTATGAACACGTAATACATCCCTGAGTAAAGTAGACTAAATTTACTAAAGTCTATTGCTATGTCATTCCTTTGGCAAGGGCTCAGTAAGGCAAACTAAATTGATCAAAACTTATTAATTTCTGAATTTTGTAATTTATTGAACATTTTACATTTGTTAATGAAAAAAATATTTTAAATGTCAAACTTCAGATTTATTGGCACCCACTCATTTAAAATGTATATTCTAAATGTTAATATATTTATAAATTATAAAAACCATGTTACATAGGTTTTTATATTATTGATGGTATAATAAATCTGAGATTAATATTATTATTAAATTTATGAATAGATCCTTTAAATTTGTTAAAAATTATTTAAACGTTTATCTTGTTTCACCTCCCATTGCTTCCTATTATCGTATATGAATACAAGTTAGACCAGTATATTATCTTTGATTATTTTCAATATTTACGTTGTTGATAGAGGGTATGTTTTCGAAACACATGATATATTTATTACCGTCGTTACATTCAAAATATTTTCTTATATGAGCTTAAGCATGTTTTATATTTTAATTTATGACATTTTGTTAATTTTTTATCCGAGACACAATTTTGTTTCGGATATCATGCTCCATATTATTAATATGCAAATCAACTGCCCTTTCCGTTCTGCTATTAGTCTATTTACATTTGACACCAAAGTTTACTAATTAACTTCTTAAGGAAGAAAGTAATAGCCAGTATATTGTTAATTTTCTTTCTAATCTCTTTAATAAACTCATTATTAGTGACCCTGAAGGTTTCAAACATTAAATTGTTAGCTAAATTAGTTATCATATATTGAGGATGGTTAGAATAAAAAGTCAATATAGCATGTGAAGTTATTGGTTTTTAATTTAACGTAGTAAGAGTAGTATAGTGAGTTTTGAAGATTCACAAATCAATCGTTAATATAATTACAATTAATTTAGGTGTAGTAATAGATATATTTGGTTAAAAGGCTACTCGAGGGTGATCCTGAAACAAGAAACTCCCCTTTAATATCATAGGAAGGGAATTGGAAAGGGGGTTGTGGAAGGTAGAGAAATGTAGCCAAGGATTGACTGGGGCTATAGTTTAAGGATCCTACTCGGTGTTTCATCTAAAGAGATGCGGGGAATACCCTAGAAACCCTACATCTTGTAGGTCGGACTATTGGGTTCGCTCTTCCAAATGAGCAAGGTTTTTTTTTTGGTTAACAGGCTACATAAGGGTGATCCTGAAACAGGCAACTCCCCTTTAATAGCATAGGAAGGGAATTGAAAAGGGGGGATGCGGAAGGTAGAGCAAGGTAGCCAAGGGTTGACTAGGGCCCCCGGGCTATGGTTTAAGGATCCTACCCGGTGTTTCACCTAAAGAGATGCAGGGAAAACCATATAAAACCTGCATCAGGTGGTTCGGGCATTGGATACTAAAACCTATTCATTTATATAGAATTTGGTTCATCACAACGACCACAAGATTTATACTTAAAAAACCATCTATCGGCAATCGCGTAATTCATTTATACTCCTTTTACATACAAAATATCCGTTTTACAATCTTAGTTTCAACCCAAATGAACTTTCTTTTTATCGAAGCCAAATAAAGGCCAATCAAATACAAATAATTAATTTAAATGTCATTGTTGTTGGCATATTTAAAGAAACAGCATACTAACTTATCACGTTTTTTAATTATTTTTATATTGTTCATTCTCTTTTTTATGACGCATACTATTAGTAATGTTCTGATATAAATTTCAGTTTTCAAATAACTAATCCAATAATTTATCTTTATATTCGTAGAGTTAAATTTGCGTATTACCTTGTGCTCTTGTTAAGGAGAGAAAAATGTTTATCGAAGTATTTAACTTGTACTCTAAAATGAAAGCAAAGGAAATGCATCTCATTTTATTGCTTTCGTGTAAAGAAAAAAGGAAGATTCTTTCCGCTTCGCAAGCCTTATCCCAAGGTGAAATAGATTGTTGCCGAGTCTGAAGCTGCCAATACCAACCGGATTCCAATATTTCCGAGCAATATCCGGCATCCCGCAGACGATGAGCTTTTCTTCCAACTTAAGATTGAAGGCGAACAGTGAATTTGAAGCAACAAAACTCTCATTTCTGCTTATATTTGATTGTACTGAAATATTTTTTGACTGGCTAAGAAGCATTTCTACAAAGAGACTTTTATTAATTAATTCAACCTCACACATCTTATATTCAAAATATTATTCTTTTATACAGCTAAATGTTTAGCCCTCCGGGAAGCATATTAACGTTTATGTGGGAGAATTATTTTTATAAAATGATAACCGTAACGAGAAGACATAGTTAAGGCGTTTGAGAAGTTTCCATAAAGCGTAAAATTCTTTACAATTTAGCAGTAAAGTATATTCACCTAATAAGTGAAACACCATACGGAACATAATATTCGTTATGGACAGAGAATTATCTTGTAGCACGAGGTTGCTGATGTCCATTATTCACAGTGCGACGTCTGACAGTGAGAAAATACCGGTTGACGGGGATAGATTCCTAGGCATTGGGAATTGTTAAACAGTAAACTACAGCTTTCATAGCCTCTAGGAAACCTTACGAAATCAGTAATTTTGGTAATAAATAGATACTAAGCCTTACGTATTCCTTTGAATTTCATACATCGACATAACCTGTCGACAAACATATTGAGTTTTTATATAGTCATTAATGATTTTCGTATAGCATTTCAAACAGCGTTTCAACGATTGGCGTCGTTCAAACATGATATAGAACGCCCGTTATTGATCTTAATACTGTAAAGGTCAAACAAATCTGCTCAGACTTCGGCGCTAAGGAGTCAAAAGAAAAGGGACATTATTTTACAAAAAGGGGTAATAAAAGCGCCAGTGGGATTAGCTCCGCGGCCGTTGAAATGAGGAGATGGAGGCTTGGGAATAAGCGTGAATATTCCCCTTAAACCTCGGGAGAGAGGGGAAAAATAATCTTCCCAAAGAAGAGTAAAAATAAATCTTATTGGTTAATATCAATCCCTGCCACCTTCGGGATATTAATTAAAGAAAAAGGGAAGAAGAATTTAAAACCCTTGCAGTTGAACTGGCAGATGAGGAGATGCATAAGAGAGATTGAGGACACGATCAGATTGATCAGACGAGAGGCAGATTAATGGGATGAGAGGAGACGGTCAGACGAGGCTAAAACTGGTAATTGTCCGAACCATAGACAATAGGAACGGTCGCAAGGCGTGATCAATAACGACCCAATTTGGAGTAAATAGCAACTAGAGAAGACTCTGGAAGGTCTATTGTGCTGACACGGCAATTACTTCTGTAACCTTTTTGCTGATTTCCTATACTGCCAGGTCCGAGTAGATTTTGGGTGAAAAATTTCCACTCTATAAGAAGCTCATAACATATGACCCTGAGTACTGAGATTTATAATTTTTAGTTGAAAGAATAATTATTTGTATTATATTTTTGTAAATATAAATATATATAGTGTTTATTATAAAGAATTACCGGCTAATAATGTAAATGAGAAAATTGTATAATTTTTGTAAAGTTATAAATGTAAAGTAATTTGTTTTTTTGTTGTTATTGTAAATGGAATTTCATTCTTAATATATCGATATTTCATCATAAAATAAATAATATCCTCCTATTTATTTCAATAACTCGGACTGGAACCTTTGTTATTCAATCAGATATGATTGTTTTGCAGAGTCCATTTGCATTCATAGATCATTGTGGGTTTCAAGATCGTTTTATAGACAAGTATATTGTTCCTCGTGGGCAATTTTGATCTATGACCAAGGAGCCAGTATATATTTTTATATTAAAGGTTGAGTTCCCTCTTTTATTTAAAATATTCTCCTTTCAGTATTCGGTCGGTATGAAGAACGAAGTACTTTGTTTTGGTTGTAGTTGGAATGCTCACGTTGTTCATAGCCACTGGCGGACACGTGGTTTGTCATGGTAAACATGATTTCCATAGATATAGCATGATTGCCTTTGGTCTTCCATCTGGTTTACCAGTTTTTATGAAGGTTCAGGTATTCTTGCAGATATGCAGGGGCTCTGGAAAGAATCTTCATCTATATAAAGTACTGCTACATCGTGCGTAAAGTATGTTGGTTTCTGGAATACCTGTAGTATAGATAATAAGAAAATATTGTCCCCGATCACTACCCCGTGGAACAACAGACTTAATAGGGTGAAAGTTGGATTGTTCTATTTAATTTTGATGAAAACTGACGGTTTGAGAGATATGATTTGATAAATTAATAATAAGTGCTGGGTTATTTCGATTTCATAGATCAAACCTCTATGCCAAACCTTACCTAATCCATGGGAAATGTCTAGGAATACAGGATTGACGAACTTCTTTCCTATACATTCTTGAAAATTACTTTAACTATACGGTAAGTTTGTAGGAATGATGAGTGCTGCACTCTGAAATCAAATTGCTGATTCGGAAATAATGATAACATTATTTGTCCTGCGCCGATTCTTCTCGGAAGCAATAGTTCACACACGTTTTGCAGGTGGTTTTTATCTGGTTTATGTATCACAATGCAGTGCTGTACTTATAATTCAACTGCTTCAACAGCTCAGTCATGTACCGAGTCTACCTAACACGAAATAATAATTACTTTATAATTGCACAAGCCTGAAAAAATTGGGATGTCTAGTGTTTTTAACATTTAATAAATTACCATGAAATTTTTTAGAGCTGAATCGAAAAGTGATATTGAAGAATTTATTCTAAGACATCTGGATTTTCCACAAATTTAAAAATATGTTTACTGTGCTTACATTTTGCAACATTTTTGATTCTTACTTCTATATCTGAGAAAGCGATAGCGTTTCCAGAAAAGGGTACTATTTATTTATTCACTCCGAATCATGGCTTAATTTGGCTATATTATAATATTTGTTGATAATTTTAAATTATATATAACACTTCTAAATAGTCTTAAAGCATGTTATTATTAAAATGTATTAATGTTTTGCTTGTTCTATACATTCTATAAGTAAACAGTTGAGTGATCTGAAGAAAGGGACGGGGTCTCATCTTCCTTCTAGTTTATAATGAAAATTGCCATAAAACTAGGTTAAATTAACGAATTTTAAAATAATTTAGTTTATCTATTTGATTATGTTTGTGAATTGCGTCACATATATCGAAGCATTATCAATTTATAATGAAGAGATAAGTAAAATATTTTCAATTTTATTCCGTGTGTCTAAACTTACTTCTTTCGCTCATGTTCTTTTTCGCGATATTCCCTTTATGTCGCTTGATATAACTTCCTTGGTACTTCCTTTCAATTTCTCTGATGTCCTGTTGAAATCTCTCACCTTAACAACACTCAAATTTCAGAAAAGTAGCTCAATGGTGAATTTTGGTTGTTAACTTCATGATCATAGAAAAACCTAAATTTTTGTACATCTTGCTTTCAACGAATGATTATTTTTCGGATGAACATCTACTCGGTCCATTAGAGCCAAAATAATTTGTAGCTTCCTTAAGGGACATTTAGTGGGAAGAAGGGCAATGGATTCAGAGATCCACTAAAACTCTTAAGAAATTTAAAAATATATGAAAGATGCAATATAGCGAAAATTGTTAAAATTTAAGGGATAATGAGACCTAACATTTTTCTACATACCCCTAAACCAATTTATTATTACAAGAAAACGCTGTTTCAAATCTATTTTGAAATCTTATATTTTCGCAATCCTGACATTATTATACTCATTGTAGTATACAGTGCAGAAAATACACCATAATCCATTATAAAAACTAAGAACACAACCATCGAATTTTTTTGTTATACAAGATGCAAAATTTTTGAGGAACGAATCGCTTTGGCAGCTTGAGGGGAATATTTAATTTTGAATATATAGTGCGTTCCCCTCGATAACGAATTGATTCTAACGATAATATAATCTAATAATAAGCAATCCTTTACGATCGAATACAATATAACACCTGATAAACATTGTTTCGTTTTACAAAAAAACCTGAAAGAACGGTGAATGTGCAACATAGTGACTCGTACCAAAGTAGACCTACTCATATCCAATATTCAACTACCCAATGGTGAACAAGCTATAGTATTTTAATTTATGAAATTCAAAATTATTAAATTTATATATAAAGTACCAATCTAGAATTTTTGTGCAACTAATGTATTGCAATATACAACTTTTTTATATATTTTTTAAAAGCTACTGCTGAGGAGAAGTGAAACCAAATCACTAATAACAAAAGATATAAAGAGAAAAACATACTACTATTCCTTAATGAAGATCTACTTAAAATTATTAAACATGTATCCATTAATATATTATTCTAAAAGTAAATTTAAAAATTCTAAGGAAGTGGAAATACTTTAAATGAAGCTCAGTGAATTATATAGCTAATTTAAAAATTATTTAGAGATACTCTGTTTCTGAGGGGAATTTGGCCTCGCTGTAGGGAACAGTGTTAAAGGAGAAATTAATTGGGTACGACAATGCATACAAAAGGAATCAATAATTTTGGGTGGCTCTCACCAGCCTCAAATTGTTCACGGAATCTGTAAGCATCATAGATGATGGCAGGTATTTCTTTTACGGTGTGATGTACAATAACTCATGGTCAGAGACAGAAATCCACCGAATCCCCTTTTATTCTCCGTATTTATGTAAACTAAAAACAGCGAATTTGTGACGCCACCTCTTTCCGCAGGTCAGCTTATCTCAGTTAAACAACGTTCTTTTTTTAATTTAATTTCTCACGTAAATCCGCAGCCGGAAACTTCTAAACTCGTTGTAAATTCTCTAATTGTCTGCTTAAGCACGGTTTATGAGCTCACGAGGTCTTCTGGGTAAAGTTACGCAATGTTAGTCATCTAAAATCAGTGATATTTAAACAATTCTTTTAATCGTTCGGTGTTCTCAAATGTGCTCGTAGGGCAGTTTAGCTTCCCGTGTCTCCTCAAGGAAACACGTTAGTCACAGAACGTCCATTTTGTGGTGACTCATGACCCCTAAATTGAAGCGGTAAAGCAAAAATAATTTAATTTTTGGTATACGCGTACAGCAGGACGAAAATCGAGGATGGTTTGGTCAAGGCCGAGTAGGCGGGAAACGTCACCGTTTACAACATTATTTATTGCCTGGAGTGCATTGTATTTGGACAGTTGGTCCCGGGAGCTGTCCTGAGAAAGACAGGCTGAAGAAGCAACATGCGTAAAAATTAAATTCGGCATGTTTTCTAGAAAGAAGATTCATTTGATGGTAGTACGGAAAACAAAAACATAACATGTGATGGGGATTTAATCTGAAGAAGAGGCGCTAGAGGATCTAGAAGACGTGTCCAGCAAAGGAACCTCCGGCAACGGCAAACCACGAAAGACGTCACCACGCAGAACATCTGGTAACGGCATTTTTACCCGGTTTCCACTTAAACCATTCTCGTTGATTCACAATTGTTATTATTACAATTATATCGTTTGTCACCCGCGTTCCCGGGAGCAGCCGTTTAGAAGATGCATAGATTCTTTTTGCTTTATCGACTGAGCCAATTTGATAATTCATTTTATTTGTAAATTGATAGTTTTAATAAAACTTAATTTGAGTTATATTTCTTTTGTAAATTTTTTTATTGTAATGCCACGATTTAGATCTTTATTATCATCATAATTAAATGGAATTTATTCAAATTAAATATACTCTTTTTATTATTTAACAATTCCTTGTTATAATAATATTTTTGCGGTGTAAACAAAGACTAAACACCACAATTTGTTTCCAACGTTCCATGCTTTCGCATTCTTTCACAGCTGGCCACAACTCAACCCTCTGTACTGAACGTACACTGTCTTCGCGGTAACATAATCTATAAAATATTGAAAGTAAATACTTGTAGGTGAAAGTACCCGTTAGAGTACAAAGTCTTGGTTTGAAAATAAACGAAATATATGGTCCGCTACTATTACGATAAAATATTTGTTTTAATATTACCTTGCTGAAATTTTATTTGTTTTACTTAAACTGTGCAATATGATTTTCTAAAGGTCATACGTATTTTACTTCTAAATCTAAGGAAATCGGTAATGATTTCAGAAATTTATACATTTCCTATTCCTTGTATGATTTTGGCTGTTTTATTTGTTGTTAACGTATGATACTGTTAATAGGAACGAGTTACAGAAAGTTTTTTAACATAAAAGCTCCATAACAACTGTTTTCATCGAAGTAGAAGAAAGCTTTGATTGACAGAATGATAAAATCTTAGAATGCGTACCACAGTACAATTTATGAATAGACTACAGAAATATACCATGTACAAGACTACAGTAGTAGGGTAAATGTAAAACGTAACGTTTACAACTAACTTAGAATTAGTACTTCTAATTTTAAAAGAAAAATGTAGTGATTTATAATTTTATGTATCATTCAATGCAAATTTATAATATAAGAGCAATCTCTATTAGTAAATATGTCACTTTAAGGTTATATTTATATATTTGTAAGAGGGTCTTTCCAAAAGTAGTTCTCACTTCATAACAGAAAACAATTAAGTGGAAAAATTATTCACTCATTAATTTTAAGAAATAACTGAAATAATATTGTCGGTCATATCTGAATTAATTGTTGTCAGTATATGTGGGCATATAGGGTATATAGCCATTTATCTAGGGTTTCAGATGAATATTGCCATGTAGGATAAGAGCTTTTTTATTAGATTATCTGTGGTAGCATTAAAAATTGAAAGTGTTATTAGTGACCCTACTTACATAGCCTAGGTTCTTTCATATTCAGTTTATTCTAACTCTTTGCACAGTCAAGTTACCTTTATGAATACTAACAGGCTGGATATTGCCTCCACGTTGTTACAAATGTCTAATCTAGAGAAAGGAACAATAGTTTTAGTTCTGATGTTGTTGCATTCGTATGCATGTTCATTGGTTAGCGGAGTGTTACAGAGCGAGCATACAGGTCGTGGAAATCTGAAAAACAGATAATTATGAGTGAAGGGATCTTAAACGACACAGAATCACTTCTTGCTTCCTGTTGAGGTCAGGAGGTTTTTCCAGGTCGTCATAATTGTTGATTTCCTTATGAAACGTGCCGTTGGTTTTGCTTTTACTGTTGATATGCCATTTATCTTCCATCATTTTTATGCATTAAATTCTTATATCTTTGGTAGGGCACGTGGGGATGATGGTAATGCATGGCTGTTGTAGCGCCGCCTGCTTTGCTAGGGCATCAACACGATCGTTTCCTTTAATTCCACATCGTGCAAGTATACTTGCTATAGGGCGTGGTTTTCTTAATCTTGATCAGTTCATTTAAATCATATCTGATTCTATTGGTGTTGCTATTTATAACTTTTGGATATTTATGATACTTATCGCTGACATAGAATCTGTAAGTATAATGAAATTTTCATGTGGTTCCATGATTGAATTTTGATGTGTGAGTGAAGACTGCAGTAGGGTTATTGTATCTAGGTAGTAGTGATTCTAGGTTAGACGACGTTTGTTCCTGCTTTCCGCAGGAGGTTTAATGAAGTTTTCAGTTGAAAGCCATGATATGTCCTCGGTGGTGTCTTGGAGGTTGTATTGAAGTCGATTTCAGGTAATCGGATGCCAGAAGTAATAAGGTATTTTTTCAGTTTGGAATGGAGCAGATGGGAAGGGGGATGATATTGTAAGTGGGTCAAGGTTGGAATATCCGGACCAGATATCTACCTTCTGATTTCTATGTTTTCGACTTCCAATGAATATTTGATTGTGTGCAAGTTTCTCCTGAGGTTTAGGGGATATTCTTTTCCATCATTTAGTAGTCTTGTTATTGGAGTGGTTTCAAAGCATCCGGTTACCACTCTTAAGGTTTCGTTTTGCACTGTATTTAGTTTTCTTAGGGTTGATTTGTGTGCGGTTTGGTATAGACCAGTGATGCGCAAACGATGGCCCGCGGGCCAGATGCGACACATAAAATGTTCTATCCGGTCCGCGAGACATTATTCCTAATTCGATGAATAAAAATTGAAGAGACTGTATGAAAAATAAATATTTTCCTCTATTCAGTTTTGTATCAGTGACGACATACAAATTTTTGACTTATCCTAGATATTGGAATGTTATATTGAGAATGAGAGGCACTGGCTGCTGGCAACTTTGTAGCAAAGAGTAAAATTAGCACCGGAGCCTCTTCGCAGTAGCTACCCCCTCTACCGCGGCTAGATTTCGAAAAACGTTTCTCGATTCAGATCTGTCTTACCGTTGTTGGTTTTTTAATTTTATTCTGCTTATTATAGATAAAATTAGCCCGAAGATTTTATCTAAGAAACGTAAAATTGATTCTGGGTGCCGAGTTTTCAAAGATGGACTTGGAAGTACTTTTTCTTAGTTTTTAGGTGACGCATGGTTGCATGGAATAATAGTAAGATTAAGAAATTTGGAAGATAGGAATGTGCAGCAGTTCGACTCGTGCGACTGGCTGATAGGATTTCATGGTTTAAAAAAATCTGCGTCTTTCGTACGAAGGAATGCTCCCCTTCTCTTCCGCTTAACGCTGCAAGGGTTTTCGGAAAACAGCCCCCGTTTGCCCTACGCTGACGTGACGTAGAAGGATAAAGTTTTGCTGATTCGTTCTCCCATAAAAGCAGGGGTAAGTAGGAACCTAAAAAAATCTTTTGACGATCACTGATCCAAGGAGTGGTTTGGTGATCAGACATTCTGCGGGTGATGATGATGGAGAGAGAGGACGTAATCTATGAGTGGGTCAAGTTGTAGCGGTAAGACTGTTCTGTGACGATCAATTTGTGCAGAATTTGTTGATATCCTATTTACCCCACGGTAAACTTCGAGTGTAGTAAACTTTTGCATATTTAGCCGGCCAGGAAATAATTTATATTTTTCTATCACTTTTTCGAAAAATAATTATTGTTTTTATAATTAATAGATATTTTTCATCGTAAAGCCTTCAATATTTCCTATGTCTCAATAGATAGAAAAGCACGCAACACTATGTCTCGTCTGCAACAAAACTGTAGCATTGTACAAAGAATATAACATTTCACGATGCTTCAACTCTAAAGTATATTGACCCTCCTAAAGTTTTTTTCCGTATCTTTGGCTCCCTCTTTAAAATGTTTGCCCATCACTGGTATAGACAATAATTTATAAAGGTTTGAATGTAAATATTGTATTATTTATGGTCTTGCTTCAGAACAATTATATATATACCAATTAAAGTACGAGGTCTTTCCCGGTGAATGCCATGTATAAATTCCTCTCAGGTTTCCAACCGGGTCAAAGATTTTAACAGTGACGTTTCTATGGCTTGCTCTGTCATCATCTTCAGACCCGGTTGGAAACCCGAGACGAATTTATATGTATATATATATATATATATATATATATATAGTGATAAAAAAGGGGATTTTGTAAGGTTGTGGCGTTATGAGGCGTAGTTCGGCCAACAACAATGGCTAGTCGGCCGAAAGATGGTATTTCCCCGCGGGGAAGGCCCGCCTTGCCTGTATAAAAAATGACGATGGTGAACCCCCGCGGGAAAAATGAGGGCGGGGAACCCCGAAATGTTGAGAAATAGGGGAAGTCCCGTCAGAAGCTTTATAAGGGAAGCCGATGGGTGGCTCATGTCAGATCGTAGATGAGACCCCAGAAGGGAGGCGAGTGGGTAGAGACCCCAGAAGGGAGGCGAGGGCAGCAGACCGCAGAAGGGAGGCGAGTGGATCAGACGTGAGCAGACCCCAGAAGGGAGGCGAGTGGAGCAGATATCCAGAGAGCAGATATCCAGAGAGCAGATATTCAGACCCTAGAAGGGAGGCGAGAGAGCAGATATCCAGACCGCAGAAGGGAGGCGAGTGGATCAGACCCGAGAAGGTAGACGAGTGGACGGACGTGAGCAGACCCCAGAAGGGAGGCGAGTGGAGCAGATATCCAGAGAGCAGATATCCAGACCCCAGAAGGGAGGCGAGTGGAGCAGAGAGCAGATATCCAGAGAGCAGATAGCCAGAGACGCACAAACATTCGAGAGGTGGATGTTTGTTGGGCCAGTAATTGTGGGTAAGCGATATAAAAATTGTGAAACTTGCTCATTGCTCTGGATAAATAACATTCAATGATTTTTCTTTCTATTTTCAGCTAATGCATACTCCATCTCTTGAGAGACCCAAAATCCCCCGAGATTAAGCCCGTGTCTTCACTTAAATTAATAAACTAAAATATTAAAATTGATCATATTTGTACTTTAAATTAATAAATGTTTTATACACAAAAATGTATATTACAATATATATATATATATACCAATTTATTACTAGTAATAAATACTGTCTTATTTAAAATTATTTTTCATTCTACAACTTAACATAACATGTCAACATAGGTACAAAATTTATTTTTTACAAACAATCCCAATTCCTCTGAACTGTCTCACGCTATCTTGGTACTAGGGACTGGATACTCGAATTACAAAAGTCTGGACCAGCACTTTTGACAGCGTTTCCCATGGATAAATCATTTTAAAACCCCATTATACTAATGGATTCCTTCATTTTACCAAAGATATGCTAATGACATGTCTACACGTTGTCAGATGTTAGTGGCTTGTTGAGTAAGTCGCTGTGAAGTGTATCTAGAATATCTGCGCGCGCTCTTTCACCACGCAGTCTGCTTGTCCACTGACTAACTGTACTGTTATTGATCGCAGCAACCCCATACATCTATTTAAACCACTTGTAAATATTTCCCACTGTCTCGTACTCACGACAGGAGTTCTATGACAGCACGTTGCTCTTCACGTACGTCAAGTACAACAGCTATCATGAAAAAATTCTATGACAGAGTCAGTCACGGTTGAAGTAATTTTTAACACGAGTGGTAAGAATGTATCTATGTCCTCCATAAACTGAAAATATGTATACAAAAATTAATTTGAATAAAATCAGTGTCAATTTCTTTTGGAGTGACCTTCATATTTTCCCATATTATATATTTAAATTTTTTGCATAGTAGATTTCTCTCAATTGAAATATTATATACCCAATATATTGGTTAAATCAAACGGAGATGGGAATGCTGCGACCCCACAGCAAACTCGTCTCCCGTCATTCGGAAGGGCGTGAGAATAGTACCCAATGCCCGAACTACCTTATGCAGGATTTCTAGGGTTTTCCCTGCATCTCTTTAGGTGAAAAACCGGGTAGGCTCCTTAAAATGTAGCCCGGGGGCCCAAGTCAACCCTTGACTACTTTGCTCTACCTTCAGCATCCCCCCTTTTCAATTCCCTTCCTACGTTATTAAACTGCCTTCTAAAATTGATGGAGACAAGCAGAAAGGAATGCTGCGACCCCACAGAAAATTCGCCCCCCGTCATCCCGTCATTCAGAAGGGCGTAAAGAATAGTACCCAATGGTCGACCTACCTGATACTGGTTTACTAGGGTTTCCCTTGCATCTCTTTAGGTGAAACACCGGGTAGGATCCTTAAACTTTATCCCGGGGGGCCTAGTTAACCTCTGGCTACCTTGCTTTATCTTCCACATCCCCTCTTTTCAATCCCTTTCCTATGATATTAAAGTGAAGTTGCCTGTTTCAGGATCACTCACATGTAGCCTGTTAACCCAAAGAGAAATAAATAAATAAAGTGCTTAGTTTGCAAAAATAGCTGTAATGTAATAAATATACTGGAAAATACAAATAAAATTTAAAACAATGTTATTTTTCTGTAAATAAAATAGCACAACGAATGTAACATATTTTAAATGAGTATTATTTTACTCTCTAACGCAGAAATTTGTAAACAATAAAATTTATTTTTTAATTTATGTATTATTTTATTGCAATGTTTTTATTGTTCGTAAACCAAAAAAAATTTCGGAGGTAATTCAGATATCCTCTTTCAACGGAAGAGAACAGCCACATAAACATCTGGCGGCCCTATTCCCAAGGGAAGTGGTGTGAAGATCAAAGGAGCCAGCGGCGGCAGTGAGGCACGTACGATTCTCAAAGGTTCCGTTTTCCGAACTAGAGGAGGCAAGAATGCTTATCCTATGTTCCAGGGAGTGGGTCTGTCTGTTGCTCAAAGCTCCAGGGGATATCAATTTATCATACTATAGGTTCCAGGAACGGTATGCCGTATGGCAAAATTCAATATGGAAAATCAATTCTTCCTCTAAAAGTAGTGAAGAGCTTTCAGTTATTGAGTTAAACAGAAGGTGCATGGTAACATAGGCAGAAGGACCTTGTGTGGTTTATGCCAAAATTTTTAATTTATAAAGTTTTGGAAAAAATTGAAAACGTATATTTGAAACTTAATTTTCTTCAGAAACAGAAACCTAATTTAATTAATAATTATAATTAATCAAAATATAGCTCTGATATTCAGTGAGATGATTTCACTCACATTTAACTTTTGCTTTTGAAGTTACAATGCGTTATACAAGATACTATTGTAATCAGAAAGAACCATTATTATAATATCGCTCGAAGCCATATAAATTTTTTCAATTGTGGTTGAGGTTGTGAGTTTACAAATTATAAACTCAGATATTTAGACAATGCGATTAATAATAAAATTTGAAATAAGTTCTTCTCTTTTATGGGCGATCGTGAAAAAGCTTCTGTCGGATAAATATGCTAACAAAACTGTTCATTTTAAATTTTCGAGTATTTCTTGTCTACGTAAACTATTGCAGCTTTTATAACTTCAAAAAAACGTTACGTACTATGATTTCCTACATTTCTCAATCGTTATGGCACACAGATGCTGACTCCTAAAGTTAATTAATTGTAGCCTATTAAATTAATTTGGAGGTTTATCTTTTATTTTGAAATCAAATTTTCTGAACTGCAGAACCTGGGAATCAATGCTCGCCACTTATGAATTCACGGAATCAACGGCCACCCGTGACGAATTAAACACCGTCGCTGACTAATCCATGTTTACAAATTTCAAGGGGCAAATCTAGGCATGAATTGACATAGACTCGAATACGACTTTCAAATTGTTTTCTATTTTGTTTAAATGATACATATTGGCTTTTAATCAGGTAGTAAATCTTGAAAGAATTTACATATTATTTAATAAATACTATTTTTTTAAAAATCCCACGCTGAAATTAATAAATTAGCATTATCAAATTGTAATTTTAAAATCAACATGGTCAGTTTACCAATGATGCTAGTTTATTATTTGAGTAAGATTATAAAATTGATAATATTCCAATAGTAACCCCTTCCCCCATCCAATTATCGCCGGACATGTTGAGTTTTCCTTGCAGCATTGTTCAGCTACTGCGAGACGGGATACGCCGCTATCCCGCAATCGCCCAAGTGTGACAGGTTGCATTTAAATACATGTGTTGTCTGACCCGCTGCGGGCTACCCGCACTCGCAACCCGCTCAAGTGTCTAGCCTTTGAGTTAGTGCTGTCTGGAAATCTGATAATATCATCAGCTTGTACTATAACTCAAAGAACTAATAAGAATTTAAATTATAAAAATAATTTATTATTGAATTTTGTGTTATTAATTTTAAAAATGTTACTATTCTATTCAATAAAATTTCTACCTTTGATTAAGTGAAATTATTTTGTTTGTCGCAGCTCATTTTTAATATTAAAAATTCACGTTTAGGCGTGTGTAGTTATTGTATCTTATCACGCCGTCAGATCCATCCATTCTTTATATTCGTGGAATATTTTTGTACCTCACAACATAACTATTCCGATTCCTCCGGAGAACATACATCCTTCAAAGGATTTGCTGGCATCCACCCGCATTTCGTCGCTTCAATTAATCGGCAGAGAATTCATACTTTGCACGCCCAAATCGTGAGGGACTGTCGTAGCTTGAAAAAAATGGTAGAATCTTTTGCCCTTAATATCCCTCTATACCTGACTAAGGTGAGAAACGTGAAAGCCATCTGTGTGTTTTAAACAGGTAGGTGATGTCGTAAGTGCGACGACCAACAGCAGGGTGAACAACCTCATAATTTGTGTGGCGTACTCTCTTAATTTGTTGGGCGCCAGAGTGGATGTCCTTTTTGCCGTTTTGTATAAGGGAGGGGAGTTAAATAGTTCTTATTTAAGGCGTGAATAATATAGAAATTTATTATTAACAAATTTTGGCGGACCGATCCTACTCAATATATTTGTTATGCCACTGACTACTCAGCTATGAAATCCCAAAACCTCGGATTGACCGTGTGTTAAATTTGGTCGGAAAAATGACGAATTTACGATGTCTGCGTAATCATGAAAATGTTAAGGACCACCATGAGTGGAACTTATCTGGTATTTTCCCCTTTGCGATGTCGTGTAGTCAGCTTGTCTGGACCCCGGCGGCTGCTGTCGTTTGCCATCGAATGATGGCGACTGCTCTCAGTAGTGTCTTCTTCAAAGTTTTGCCAGCGACTCCTTCCAGTAGTTTCATCTAGTGCCGCCTTCAGAATTTTGCCCTCGACTGTCCTTATTTCCGTTTTCAAATAGTTTTGGGCAGTCGCGCTTCTTAACGGCACAAAAACTCCAAAACTTTCCATCGCCAGGGCATCCGTTTTGTTCTCCATCAGGGGTTCGTGTCACATTATGCACATTCGTCACCCTCGTGCATTCGAAGATTTTGAAGAAGCCCGGCGCCATAGGGGGTCCGCTCCTTTACTCTTTCATTGGCGGTTCTGCAGGCCTGTCACTCATTTCTTCCAGATGTTCAACCCCGGGGGTCTGGACGTTCCTTACATTCCACATGGTAGTACCCAACAACTCATCATTACTCACGCAGTTTAAATTAATTGCGCCTATACTTAATAACGCGCTACAATTGATAACTTAAAATTGACGTACAACATAATATTGAAAACTCGAAGAGGTATGTTAAAGTTGGCCTCCCCACTGTGGGGCATATAGAGTAAATTTTAACAAAAACCATAATATATATAAACGAAGATATTCATAAAATGAGACCAAAGAGCTGATTTATGAATGATGATCAGATTATTTGTATCAGTTTCAACATTAAATATTAATACAGTTGAATTTGACGTGTACCAATTCAGATACATACTATATATATACATAATATATACTTTACATAAATAACAGTTTTGATTGGAATAATGCTAAAATATTAGATTCCGAACTACATATCATTGATAAACGAATAAACATTATACATCAGTTCCTATTGTTCGTCAGTTAATTTTGAAATTGTTGGAAAGTAGTCGTTGCTCTTGGGGTTCCCTTTTCTTATATCTTTGTTTATACCGTTGTTTCACTTTATTTGTACTGCACACATTGTGTATGAATCTTGGAGTATTAGTAATTTTTATTTTTATATAGTACAAGTAATTATTATTTGTAAATAATTAATTTATATTATATATACTATATATATTATATACTGTGAATTCGAAATATTCACTAAAAATAAATAACTATTACTATTTTCCATGAAGATAACACAAAATGATTTTAAAAATCTATAATAGAGAAATTAGAGAAAAATCTATGTTGTAATATATATTTCATTTACAATTCACTTACCTCATACCAAATTCATTAAATATTGTTGCAGACTATATCAATTTTCTTTTTAGATCTGTTATATGTACCGGGAGACCTACTTAATGTGCAAACTAAGATGCAACACACAAAGATTTATTTTCCAGAAACATTTGTAGCAAACAATGAATTGGGTCAGTACATAAAATATTATTTTATTCAAACTCAAAAAATAACGATTTCATTCTACTGGTACAGCTTGCATAGTTAAGGTTTTAGTTGTTTCCGTTACAAGTTTTCTTTAGGATGACAGGGATGTGAAATCTTGATTTTATTCAAACATTTACCATCCGTTTTAATTTTAAATGTTATTGAAACCTAAGTTTATTGCTCAATCAACGCTAATTCATTAAATTTTATACTCTTTTAACTATTCAACTTTTCAGAATAAATAAATAAAATATGACCAAATAAGTCGGTAAATAAACCTAATAGGCAATAACATATTTAAATATTGTTACTGGTCATATTTGGCAGTTATATTGTACATTCTACGATTTTCTATGTAGTTATTCAAGTTCTTTAAATTCTGAGGTGAATCAGACTCTGAAGAGGATTTGGTTACTTCAGTCGTAATTCTGCAGTGCTAGCAGTCCTTCAGAAGGATCCAGCTAGTCGTTACGTCGGCTTTGTTTGTGGTTTTTGTGGCGAAGTAAGCCAAATCTTCTCAAGCTACGCTCAATGGCTGGCAAAATGACCAGTTACATCCACCTTTTTCACATTAGTGTTCGCAACGAGCCAATTGACGTTGGATAGTACGAAATCTATTAAAATTATAATTTACAGTAGTAATATCAAAAAACTTGCTCTAAGAGAACGAGGGATTATATTATAAAATCATTCCATTATAGCAAAAACACTGAAACACGATAGATAGTAAGTCACAGAGGCCTGGCAGTGTGACGAATTGAGAAAAGATATTACAGATTCTATTAAAATAACGTAGGAGATGAATATGGCTTTTGAGCCAAAAGCACCTGAGAAAAATATGAGTGACATTTAATTGTATCACATTATGTCAATAAATGAAGACTGAAAATTGGGTATCCAATCTTTAATATTAAGTCTTGGGTTTACAATCACATTATATATTTATAAATACCAACTGTATCTCAGTAATAAATTAAACCGAATGGAAAACTGAAAATTTTTCATTCAAACAAGGTATGATTTCTCTGATTGTTCATTTTCAGAGATTACTCATTCTAAATTGCTTAGTTATTTTATTTAAATATGGTGAGTACTTTACTTTTTAGCATTCATGAACGTCTATAAAAATAAATTACTTAAATTTGAATCATTTATTTATTATGTATATGGGAAGTCGGGGTGGAACGGGGAACTTTATGTTTACCAATTTTTGTAAAATTATGGAAAAAGAAAAATGAGTGCATAAAAGTGTAATAAATTAGTTTATTCTATTACTTACGTAATATAATATTAATATAACTTAAAAACAACGATTTAGATTTTTGATGAAACTTTACAAAGGAACATAAAAGTTTCCCGTTTGGCTACACCTCAAATGACAGAACGGCATACACAATTAGTACAATAAAATTGGATTTAATTTAAGAAATGTCCTAAGAACTTCTATGTTTTCTTTATTGGAGTATGGTTGGTCGCTTTATAGATTTTTCTTTTCGCAAAGAGATTTGTTTTTCACTTTTTTAATATATTCATTATAGGTGCTGTAACTCATTCTTATAACATTAAGTAGTTAAAAGTGAGCAGATTTATGGGTTACCTTCTGTCAAAATGCTGAAAAAATATAAATCCATAGAAATAAGACGCCTAAACAAGAGTTCATTCACAAGGTGCTGTCAAAACTCCCCACTCTTATTTACTAACCTGCAGCAATATCCAGTAAAAAAATAGGGTATCCCGTCCTACCCTGCTATCCTGTTCCGCCCCGACGTCCCCTAATTACATACATACAAAATTGTAATAATGTGTAATTTATATATTTTATTAAATTAATTCATACTGCAAATTTGAAAAGTATGTAATAGTGATCAATTGAGTTCCCTTTATATACTTTTTTATAAATCAGGCGTTAAGTAAAATACTTTTCATAAATAAAGTATTTAAAATAATCTGAATTTTATTATAATTAAAATTCAAAGAATGGCCAGTAGTCATAAATATAATAATTTAATTTGACGAAAAACACTCAAATTAAATTATTATATTTATGACTTATAGCCATTCTTTGCTTTTTAATTTTTTTTTTCACTAAAATGTTTTAGAAATGGTATCAATAGATTAATTGACTTTCAAAAAGTCCTCGTAGCTAGAGTAAACCAAGTTTACCGTCTTATTTACGTCATGGCTTAGTGTTAATATTTAACTGAGTATTAGGTATTCTTATATATATATATATATATATTCAATTTAATATGTAGACTTTCAAAATTAATCTCCATAAAATTTATTACCTCATGTTATGTAATAGATGAAGGTTTATAAGATGGGAATTTAAATTAGTTTTTTTCCTTCAAATTACTTACAATTTAACACTAAGAACAATTATTACATTAAATTTTATAAATAACGGTTTGGCAATCAAAAGTATTGTTTTTGAAGGAAATAAGATAAATATTTTATGTTGTTGTTGTGGTATTCAGTCCTAAGAATGGTCTGATGCAACCCTCCATGCTTACTTATATTACGCAAGGCTTTTCATTAGTTCATAACTATCACAGCCAACATACTCCATAATCTGCTTACCGCATTCTATCCTTGGCCTCCCTCTCCTTTTCTTGGCCCACACACTTCGCTACTTTTACAAGACCGTTGTGTCTTAAAACGTGGCCTATTAATCTATCCCTTCTCTTAATCAACGTCCTCCATATTGTTTGCTTTTCCCCTATTCTGTTTAGAATTTTCTTGTTTGTGATTATCAGCATTCGCCTATAGCACTACATTTCAAACGCTCCTATTATTTTCCTTTCCGGAGCTCCTATCGTTTACGTTTCGCATCCATATAACGCCACTTTCCATACGAATATGTTTAGCAACGATTTCCTAATATTCACACTTATATTATCCGTAAGTAAATTCCTCTTTTTTGCGAAAGCCTTCCTTGCCTGTGCTATCCTATTCTTTATGTAATTATCTGTTTTGGAAAGTTTAGACGTGTTTTTTATTTTAAAAAATATATTGTTTCTTAGTTTAGTGAATTTGTCACCTAAGTCAATAGAATAATAATTGGCACTAAATGTTTTGAAAACATAATTAAGATTATTAGGAAATAATAACACTTTGTCAAAAAAATAAAAACCATAACTATTTTCTGATTCATTAGGTGTTGAGATAAGTCATCCAATGAGACTACCAGAATAAATACATTTATGCAACAATTTAAAATATAATTTATCTTTATTACGGTTAACAGACAAATCAACAAAAGTCATAAAGTAATTATTTTCTAATTAAAAGTAAATTTAATTATAAAACGGTAACTATTAGTAATATTCATTAAATAATTGAATTTATTAAAAGATATAATGCAAAAAAATTATCCAATACTAGAATTACAGTACGTGCCTCATGACAATTTCAGCGAGAAACAGAGACAAAGAGGAACCCATGGGAAGACTGGAAATTTGGTGATAAATATTATTATTAAAGGTCAGAAAAATCGAATCCAGGAATACGTTGACACCTATTTCTATCTCACATTAATCAATAGAATTGATATCTTTAATAAATGACCATTTAGAATTGATAACAAGATTAAAAGAAATCCTTATAAATAAAGAACCTACATCAAGGGATAAAATAATATGGTCAAATAGAATATATAAATTAGAAGTATTGCGCTTAAATACAATAGAGTTTTAGCACACCGAAAAATTATTTGCAAAAATAAAGAACATTTATATAAAGGACTGTCAATAGAAGAGAGAAGGAATCTTTATGGATTATACTTCATTTGCTTCCTGGGTAATTAATTTATGTTAGCTTGCTACAGTATTTCGTTCGACAACAATCTCTTTATCAGAAAGTGATTAAACTATCAGCCAAGGCGCTGAATGGACTGCAGAATAAGGATGAAATCTTCACGGTTAACCAACCGGGTCAGAAACGTTGTGTTCTTTTAAAACCTGACCCGGTTGGTTAACCGTGAAGATTTCATCCGAATTATTCACGTGTATCGAAGTCTCGTGAATGAAAATCAGTTTGAACTCTCCTACGATCACGTGAATAGATCTATGAAAGTATGTGTTTCAGGGCCCACGTTATGTGGACATTTTGTCTAGTTTTAGTGGTTACCTCTCAAAATATTAGGCACTTTATTTTAACATTCTGTATGGAATATAGAAGCATATCCATCTATCGATTTATATTCATGATAAATATTTGTAGGTAAATATTTTCCCACTTAGATGTTTTTTGCAGTTACCATCTATAAAAGTTTTATTTTGCTGATAATCAGGTTATATTCGCCGAAGATGAAGATGAAAATGACGCGTACTACATACTAAGAGAATTGAATGAAGAATATGTGAAAATGGAGCTTACAAATAAATTTTCATAAAACCGAGTATATGGTAGTCGGAGGGACAGGACGAGATTTAGAAATGGAAGACTTAAGTGTAGTAATGGACTGCACTATATATATATATATATAGTAAAGAATGAAGCGAGGAGGAAATTAAGCAGAGAATAGCGAAGGGTAGAGTTGCAACAAGACAGTTACACTCAACTATATGGAATAAAAATTAAAATGGAACAAGAAATTTGAATAGAAGAATCTACAAAACGATATTGGGGAGTATTGCAATACATGGTTCATAGGTTTTGGAAATAAAAAAGGAAAATGAAGGAAAGTTAAGAACCATGGAAATGGATTTCTGGAGACGCGGCTGTGGTGTGACAAGAACAGAAAGGATAAGAAATTAATACATACGGGGAGAAATGGGGGTTACATCAGTAAATATTTTAGATTCAATAGAGGGTAGGAGGTTGAATTGGTATGGACATTTGAGACGAATACCAGAGGAACGGTGGTCATTAAGAATATTCCACTGGCAACTCCTAAAACGAAGGAAAAAAGAAGACCTAAACTTACATTGAATGAAGGAGTGATGCAAGCAATGGAGGACAGATGTATGCGAAATGAAGATTGGAAGATAAATGGAGGTGGACGGTTGGATGCGTATGGTGTAGTTCCTACTCGTTGTTATGTTGTGATAATTATTTTATAATGACAGCATTTGATATTGAAATAAACGTATTCTTAGAATTTAAAAATTTATTTCATAAAACTTAAATTAGAATAGTATTGTTCTTTAATTTCTTTCTGTAGCTTAGGTTTTACGTTAATAACTCATAGTTTAATATTGCATTATTGAAGTGTATGTACAATAATCCTAGGTGGAAAACCTTTCATCATCTTGTAGAGTGGTAGAAACAAAGCTCCCTAAAAATGAAAATCCAACACCGCTACATGAAACAATGAACCTTTGCTTTATTGTGGGAGCGTTTCTTAACCTAGGTGGCTCCGTGTCTTGTTAACTATTCATGGAGTAGTAAATCAACTTTCTTTCGCTCCAAAAATTAATCATTCTCATTTAAGTGTATGCACACGTCTCTTGAATGAATATAGGGTGTTGCTGTTAAATGTTAGCTCTACAGCTTTAAAATACTTTTAATTTATAAATCTTCCTCATAAACTCCTGAACGATTCTAGTTTATTTATTGCTATGCAAAATATTTACATTATTAAAAACCTTCAACTTCTGTACTCTACTGACGATGTTCATATGTTGTGGTTATTCATATTTTGTATAAATTTTTCATTATTTATATGTACCGTCATTCCGTTTGACATTCTTCTGTGACACCACGTTTCATTATTCTCTTTTAGGTCTTTCCAACCTTTCAGCTTAAAATTCCATGAAACCGAGAATTCAGTATGTACAGGCTTTGAAGCTGCTTTAGCAGTCTTTATTAAATACCAGAAAGCTTCCCTTTATGGAGAATGGCACTTATTCTTGGTTTCATTTTACCAAGTTTAACATTTCTCTGATATTTCAACATCATTATACTTGATCTTGAGTAGTTATCAAGTTAAATGATTGTCATATTATTTCACAAAAGGCTCCATTCCGTGATTTTCAAATATTTTGATACGGGAAATAAATTGAAATTACGCATATCACCTGAGTGTTAAATATTAACTTACTTATAATATTTATTTGGCAATACAAACAAATAATTATGTAATATCAGTCCGTAATGAATATATACATATGACACTCAAGAGAAGAATTTATTTGTAGAAATTTTGTAAGTACTAAGAATAAAGAGGTCTACGTGAAACATTAAAATTTACTGCATACGCCTCAATAGATTTGAAATAAGCTTAGATAGAGCTTCAAGTTTTATTAATTCAGAATTCAATGAGGTATAGATCCAACGTGTGAATGTTGTAATGAAGTGAGAAGTAGAGTGAAATTTTATTCAGTCAGTGGTGATACTCAGAACTGTGTCTCATTGGCGTCAATCAGACGGGGATAACAGCCATTCAGACACCGATTAGGCGAGGATGAACGATTCAAAACGTGATAAATCCTTAATCCCAGGGAATAGCTCATGTTACCTGTCCAGGGGCAAAAACCCCTCAGATAGTTCGCAGCTCGATTTTTCCTTCCGTGAAATTAGATGACCACCGCGAGCCAAACTGGAAATTTCATTGGGACAGGGGGTCATGTGATCTGGCATCCACTTTCGTGATAAGGGTATGAGAGAATTTGGCATGAGATGAGACGACATAGAGAAAGAGTCAGTCGGGCAATGAAGTTTAAAGAAGGAAGATGAGGAGAGATGAAGTGGAAAGGTTGTGGCGAAAGGAATTTTGAAGAAGAAGTGTGTCAGGATAAAGTGGACCACGACAAGCGAGAGAATAGAATCTGGCTGTCGTCTTTGAGCAGATAGGTTGGACGATGAAAGCCGACAAATCAGAATGTCCGTAGAATCAGAGAGATAGATAGAGAGAGAGGGAGAGAGAGAGAAATAGTAGAGAAGAGAATTGTTGTTCGCAAACGAGAGAAGTTTGTCTTAAATCTCTTGCAACAAACAGAGGACAGAAGACCGCCGCCAGGCAGCATCGCATTAAAAACAGCATGTAATCGTCAGACAGAGACCCGACGTCTAGGAAGAAAAACCCCAGGTGCCTAGCTGAGCCAACAAAGGATACAGATGACTACGAAAACAGCAATAAGGTGTCTGAGTGCCAACGCAATATTATGCGTAATGAGAAATTTTCTGTAACACAACAACGCCCACATAATCAGTACCCTTTTAATAGATTGCGTCTGGCTAAATAAATCTGAGCTAGCTGTCGCATTTAAATGTACACTAGATTTGTAATATTGTAATTGTTTTAATAATTTTATTTTATTATTTGTAAACTTAATACATTTTTAATAATTGAAATTAAAATTTAACTACCCCCCGTCTCCATTTAACTGTGATGACTGATAATGTATGTTATTCTAAAATTGAAACATAGTGCTTCTGTTTTATATAAGCTGGTTTATAAGTATTTAAGGACATCCACCATCATGTAACTTGAAACTACTGAAACCTTTTCATCGGAAAAAGTTTTACAGAGCGTACTGAAAATTTCACGACTTATATTTAAGCTTATAATATGCATAGAAAAATAATTTATTTTAAATATTAAATTATAAAAAGTATAAAACATCTTACTAAATAAATTAAATATTAAAATTAAAACAAACCATTTATTCTATGTTTAATCATCAGTTCTGAAATTTGTAGTGCAGCATCAAAAAATTTCAATTTTAAACTTTCGACTCCCTTTAAATTTTATATCTTTATTTGGAAATTCTTGTTGGTGACAAAAGATTATAGGTAAAAGATCGGCTGCGACAATTGTAATTTAGAGCACACGAGTTCTTAAAATCAAACAGTATTTGCACGTCCCCTGATCTGAGGTGTTTTTTATCTTATTAAATAATGGATTGCAAAGGTAAAAACCAAGGGAATAATGTAATATCGCAAAGTACTGTATTAGGAAACGAAAATTGTAAGAATGTGTGTACTATACAGAAGTAAAGTAATTGTTATTCTGAATTATATTAATTATAATTATAATTATATTAAATAAATTTGGTCCTTAACGTGAGGCCCGAGTAAATAGAAGTTACGGGGTGGCATAAGTAAGTTATCGTAAACGTTTGACTTTTTATAACTGGCGAATAAAAAGAGTGGCTTGATTACTTATTGTAATAGTGTGCGGGGAAGAAAAAGGTTTTTTTCCGACTAACAGAAGTAAATTTTATTAGCAGGTAGTAGTTAATTTATGAAATTGAATAACGCCAAAGTACTTGTAAATATTATGTCGAAACCTAATGAGGAAGGCATCCATATGCAGAACGTTGAGATAGGAAATGAACAATGAATTGACACGACAATTTTTCGATAGGGGTAATAGTTTGGTTAATCATAGAGAGACCTTCAGGATTATGTAATAAAGAACATTTGGTTCAAGGAGATGTTCTTTTCACGATAAATTAAGTGGCACAAGTAAATATCAAAGAAGTACATCGCCATCTCCTATTCTTACATTCGCATATTTCACCTCCAGCGAAAGTGACTATTCCTATGTTCAGTTACCAAATCTTGATTGGTATAACGAAATAGGGATATTGCCAAAGATAATTCGCCGGTTCGAGCGTGTAGATTCACGGTGACGAAAGAAACGAAAAAGTATTCTTTTTAATGTATTTACACTTGCAATTTCTGATATTGATAATAATTGAATTTACCTGTATAGGTTGAGTGGAATAACATTCACACAAACAAAAAATAAATAAAATTATACTAATTAAAAATGAAGGGAAGGGATTATAAATGAAAAGAAATTACACAAAATAAAAAAGAGAAAAACAAAATAATTTAACCTTTAATATCTCATTTAGTTCTCATTCAATAATATTCCATTACAATAACGGTCGTGACAAGTCGATCACAAATGTACGATGACATTTTAATCTTACAGTGACTGTCCGCTGGCCAATCTGCCGGATAATCCAGGAACGAAGAGCTTCTCTTCCGTTCCAGACGTTTCCGACGAAAATTCGAAGTCGTCACCCGGAGCCAGCGGCAATGCAACACCAATATCATACAGGATACATGAAAGGAAAAATATTCAAGTGCCAATTAATATTCGATCCTGAACGTTTAGAAAACAATAATGAATGTCGCTTATCAAAATCTAAACCCGTTCTTAATTTATTCTCAAAGCATAATAAAAGCTCCTTTCATTATTATTCTTCGATATTAAAAGCAAAAAAATTACAATTCTTTCAACAAATTTTATCGAATAAATACTTTTTAGATATCAAAATAATATTTTTGTAATACTGAACAATGAACAAATATGATTGAAATAATTTTTATTTTTTAACAGGATTTATTGTTGATCATGAGCTGTGTTACCTGCTCCAGTGAGCGAAATAATTCGTGTTAAGCAATAAAAATAATAAAACTTCTTACTGTCATATTTTTTTGGGGGGACTACATGAGAGTGATCCTGAAACAGCAACTCCCGAAATGTGAAGAAGGGAATTCTTCGTCTTCATACAAACTCCCACGCCACTCGTTGGAAGGGCGTGATTTAAGTATCAGGAAGCTAATGCTGAAGGATTCACCCTGCATCCATGGTAGACGGAAGCCACGAAAAATCTTCCATGTTCATGTTTCTTCCTATTCTATTAACGGCAATCTGCTACCAGATGGTAAGGAGCCTCGTGTAGCCTGCCACTCTAAAATAAATCCTTGCATCATATTTACGCGAATTCCGATTAAGTACCTAAAATATAGTTAATTATTTACTTTATTACAATCCGTCTCCTTGTTATTAAAGAATGTTAGTCAGAACGTGGAAAACAGCCTATTTTTTTTTAAAAAAAACAGAATATTTATTAAAATCATAGTTAGAAACCTTGAAAATATTTACCTTTAACTACTACTGCGATACCTAGTTAATATTAATTATTATATTTTGATATGGTTAAAATTTTTTCATTAGGTTTATAGTAGAAATGGAATCCTGTTCCTATGATGTATTTCATTAGAGTAGATAGTTCGTAAAGTTTTGCTGCTGTACCATATTTCCATACATCCGCTAGTTGCGTTAGCAATCTCGATGCAAAGAATTGTGAAAGGTCGCAGCCATTTGAAGTTTGGGACCAGAGCAAAGGCGTTGGAGCTCATCAAATCAAAGGGGTCGGATAGAGAGACTAGGATCTGATTGAACCCTGCTAAGACGACGTTGCGTTGGAGGTCTGTCATAGACCGGTCTGCTTTTGATAGCTTCATTCTGTGAAGATGAAAGGCCCTGAGAGTTCACATGGGACAGACACTGATGGGTTCCTGATGATAGCCATACACCGCTGGACAAAGTCACGTTTAATCACAAACTCAAAAATGGCACCAGCTATAAAGAAGCGATTCAGAGAGAAATCGGTTCGACCTACTGCAATATCTCCACATAAAAGCTGTCGTTGGATTAATTAATATAAAACTCTATTATATTTAAAAACATTTAGAGATTATCGTTAATACCGAGTAAATAAGTAACTAATCAAATAATGAAATGCAAAAACAAAAGAAAAGACTTGAGATTAGATATCGGCAATATGTGAAACCATTATTGATTAATAATTTTTAATTCAAATTGCTATTAATTTGAAATTTACTGTAAACATATATATTGGATATAATTGATATGGAAAACTAGCTCAATCAATTAATCCAAGATTTAATTAAGTATTACAACCAGGTTCATACGTTTTATCGAGAGTTGACACTTTGCGCACATAAATTTATCTGATACGGAATTTTGTAATGAGTTTTAATGAAAAATTCGCGTATGCTTGTATTGATTTTAGACATTTCATAGTAGTGCTTTCAATTTTTCATTGTTATTAATTATAGAATAAATAAATAATCAGATTACTTTGAATTTACATTTCGAGCTCACCTTTACGGAGGGCCAATTCAGTAATATGTAATTATGAAATGTTTGGAAATTGGTAACTAATTTTTCATGCCCCTTTGAATAAAAGTTTGGCTGCAAAATTGCGTTGTTTCGTAGATTTAATTTGTGTCTGTAGTTTATTATTTACTAGCTGAATGCCCAGAGTTTCCCGAGTGCTTATTAAGTAGACACGTTGTAATTTTATGGAGCTTGACACGGTCAATTAGAAAACAGTTTGTCCCCGTCCAGGAGCGTTTCTGAAGTGCACTTGGTATACATTACTCTTGAAATGGCAGCGCTAAAATTGCCTTATATATCAACAAACATCTCTATGAATACAACCTATGCTGACAGATACGTATATATTTTAATTTAACTGCAATTACGTACACGCCCCCTTCCCCGCCCGCTCGCTCTTAATATTTTTCTTCAGATTAAAAAATAAGTACCAAATTTGGTTGCAATTTGTCCACACATTTAAATTATTATAGAATAGAATAATAATCATATTCCGTAGATCCTGTAAAGAAGCTGTGGAATGAGTTAGGGTGTACATTTATTACATTATTTTATTATATGAAAGATAAATATACTTATAACAAATTTTTGTAACCAAATAGAAAGGCGATTCCAACATTATAAACTAATTACTCGTCTCCGATTCTTCTATAAATTCCTTTACTGAATAGAAGGAGTGGCTAAGCAAAAATGAGGATAATTCAGACTTAAATTTACCTTGGTTATCGGACAACTGTTTAATTCTATGCGGCAGTCTGTTGAAGATGGATATCCCTGAATAATGCACGCCTTTCTGTGCAATTGACAATGTTTTACATATTTTGTACAGATTATTTTTGTTCCTTTTATTGAAGGGATGAATATCAGAATTATTCAAAAATAAGTACCTATTTGTGATTACAAATAACATCAATGAATGAATGTATTGGCCCGTCAAAGTGAAAATACCTAACTTTTTGAACAGAGTTCTGCAAGAAGTTCGTGAGGAAACCTGACATATTGCTCCAATAACACGTTTTTGACTAATAAGAATCTTATCTATGCCTGCTGAGTTGCCCCAAAATATAATACCATATGATAAAACAGAATGTAAATATGCAAAGTATACTAATTTTCTTGTTTTTAGATCACTGAAGGTGGACATTGCTCTGACAGCATATGTAGCTGAGCTGAGTTTCTTAAGTATTTGATTAATCCGATCAGTCCAATTTAATTTATTATTTACTAAGAGACCTAAGAATTTAACAGAGGAAGTTTCATTTACGTTTTTGTTGTCGTATTTAAGTGTTATAGATTTTAAAGTTGTGTTGTGTGTGTGAAATTGCATGAAATGTGTTTTGTCACAGTTATTTGTTAGTCCGTTCACATTAAACCATGTTAGCAGGTTAGTTAAATTATTGTTACTTGCCTCTTCTATTGTGTCTTTGTTACTTTTTATTATTACACTAGTATCATCTACAAAGAGGATAGATAATTAAAGACAAAGAGCAAACAAAAGTGTTATAAATATTAAATCAATTAACGTCTGATATTAAAATGAAAATTTTTTCGATCGGTCTTGTGTAAACTATAGCTAGATAAGTTTCTTAGTGCTGCCTCGGGTCTCTCTCTTAATATAAAAAAAGTTGGTGTTAAAAGATTTTATGTGTTGAAATTTTAATATTCGGATGTAACATTAATTTTATTGTGAAGAGGAAAACCTGAAGATGGTGCGAATATGAGCCGAAACGTTGTTTGATTAAAAAAATTAAAAAATGTCTGAAACCGGTCGAAAATTACTTCATTTTAAAAGTCTTATACGTCGGAATTCAATTGATTGAGGACCAATACAATAACAGAAGCCAGGACGCTTACCGACTATTTTTTCTTGTTGAGAATATAAGAAAATATTAACAGGTCTACAGTACATGATGAGGTAGAGATAGAGAGAGATGTGGGAGTTTCTCTAGCAGGTATTTCTCCCCAGATTGATTTCGGGGCTTACAATTCAGGATGCATCGTACATACTCCCTCTGGTTTTTTCAATGTTCTCACATTCTCAGGCACTTTCGTCAATTTTAGGAGGTTATGTACTGGGATCGAAGGTCTTGGGCATCCGTTAAGAAGTGTCGGCTAGCTGCCTCCAAAAACTGGTGACTCACACGGAGAAGGGAATGCTGTGACCCCACATCAAACTCATCTCCCGTCATTCGGAAGGGCGTAAGAATAGTGCCCAACAGCCTGACCTACCTGATGCAGGTTTTCTAGGGTTTTCCCTGCATCTCTTTAGGTGAAACACTATAGTCCGGCGCCCCAGTCCACCATTCGTATCCTTGCTCTACCTTCCACATCCTCCCTTTCAGTGCCCTTCCTATGATATTAAATTTGAGTTGACCCGAAACAAGTAGCATTATGAGATCTTAAAGTTCTGTTAAAACGTTCACACTTTCTTTCATGATTCTCATCATATGATAGTGACAAATTCAAATTGCCTCGGCCCATTTATTTATTTTATTTATGCCCAACATCAAATAAGTATAAACTGTTAACTTTACACTTCATGCCGGAAACGCCAATTATAGGCAAACACTTATTGCGCTCTGTAAAGTCAATTACATTACGCGTGTATCTCACATTAAGCCCTTAGAAATTCATACCAATTTTTAATCTGTAGTAAATATATCCAATCGTAGTTAAAATTAATAATTACTTGTACTTTCACGGGTAAGATTTTGTAGGTGTAAACTAACTTCAGGTTATTTTCACATTTAGAACGAAATGGAAGACGAATGTTGATTTGTAATTACTTTGCGGCAGACATAGCTAAAAACCATCATAAGATTATTTTTTAATTTACTTTTGTAATTATATTGTTTCAATTATACCAACTCATCGTACCTGGTTTCAGAAACTTGTCCTTCATTTCCTAATCAGATTTCTCTGCCATTATGTGTCAATCCAAAGAAATTATGGATAGTAAATATGATTATTACCAAAAGTTCTTATATAGTTTGTTGTAATTAGCTTTTTGATGACAGTAGATGTGGAAAATAAAAATTATTATTAACCTTCCGTAAAACGTGTGAATTGAAGAGTTCGTACATATTTCCTTTTATATATTTTAATAAAATGACTGTTTTTTCTGTTTTCTTGAGACTAAGTCTAAAATATATATTTATAAATTAAGTTCTTATTACTAACGGTATAAATACGAAATCTCTTTATAGTTTAAACTATCTCTAAGCACGTGAAATTTACTCATGCCAAATTTAATAAAAATTTCTGAGAATCAGTGCAGAACAGAAATTCCGTGGTTATTGAGCTTTACTGAGGATGAATTAAAGGTATTTATAGTTAGCAAGTGGAAATATGTGCTGTGTTGGCTTAATAACAATATTAATTATACAAAATTAATTATGAAATATGCAGTGTAGACAAATAATAAAGAGGTGAACTAATGACATTTCCAAAAGTTTAACGTTACATTTTAAAACAATACATCTATTTGTTTAAAACTGTAAAAAAACAATTATAATTATACAGAAGAGGACTAGGACTGATAGATGCGAACAGCTCAGGACAATAAGTTTAGTATCTCATGCATGGAAGATATTAACGCAAATAGTATATCGGAGGACGAATTAGGAGAATTTTGAAAACCAGATAACTAACCAGGTAGTTCAACGCAGAATAGGGAAAGAGCGTACCATACGGACCAATATGACCAAGAGAAGGAAAAATTAATAGGCCACGTTTTAAGGCATGAGGTTTGGAAAT